>JAIPMN010000346.1:0-18904 GCA_020650975.1 Apostichopus californicus
CTCAGAAAATAGAGTCAATCGATGTTAGTCGAGGGGTGGGGATGGAGAGGGGGGAGGAGACGAGAACATTTGATGGTAGAATTGTTGAATAAGGTTTCAGCTGATAGCCCAAATACATTGTTGCAAAACCCCTTTACTACTTCAGACTCATCATCTACCCCCTGGCCACCCCTCCCCCCCCCCATCTCCCCACATGCACACACTGCAAGCCTGTTAAGTGAAGTGTAAAATTCCCAAATACAATTGTTCTCTGTTCACTGAATAGTATATCATATGTCTAATTTAAACACTAAAAGTCGGAAGGTGAAGTACTTCTCATTGCATATCATTAAATATCAAACATAATTAAATAAACGAACAGCGCAAAACATAACAAACAACCATATTTGTGGAGAATAGTGCAAATTAAAGAGATAATTAGAAGCACTAAACATTAGCTGAATTACGATTGTATTCACGTGGAATGCACATAATAAGAAGCATTGTCCCAGCAAGCCCTATATAACATCTAGTTTAGCTAGAGGTAAGCTATGGACGTGGGGTTGGAGTCTGGTAATGTTGTTAAAGGGTAATTACCTCTCATCTGCAAGAGATGCTTCTCTGACTCCATCTTTATTCGTAACATGATGTAGACTGACTCTAGCAGAAGTGGGGAGGCGATGACGGTGAGTGTGGTTCAGTGAATGATAAAACACAACGTCATTGGCTCGATCCTGATAAATCTTCATTTCAGCGAGGACGATGTCACTATCGGCGGGTACGCTACCATCCAGTCGAAAGTTAAACATCTGTCGAGACGCGTTGGCGAAAACAACATGACCAGGGATACCTAAATGAACAAAAAACAAACAATAAAAGTAAACAATTTGTATCCAAGTATATGAGTGGTACATCGAGTATCATTTATGTAAAAAAAAACGCAAATTACGTATTACACTAACCTACAATTTTCTGTGTTATTGTTAATTGATTTTGCGGACCGAATAATTACTTTCGTGATCAGAAGTTTGTGTTTTCTTCACTTTGAATTATTATTATAAAATAAAGTATAGAATCTTGATGTATATACAGCATGGTCTTCTATCTAAACATGAACATTGAGAGAAGCAAAAATCCCTATTCCATCCTACCCCCCCCCCCCCCATAGTAATTACGCACAGTAGTTAAAACTTACCAGGTATCTTCCGGATGCTTTTTGTTATAATTCGTCGTTTTTCGCGATGTTGATGAAGCATAGAGTCGTATTGCTGTTGGATATGTTCTGGAATCTCAATATCTCTTTTCCTGATAGGTAACTCCTTCGTTGGATCCTCAACTCCAATTTTGGTCAAAATATCCATTTCAAGTTCATCCTCATAAAAGCTTTGCTCGAAAGGTAATGCTTTGGACTGTACAAAAATTACGGATAAAACAACCAGAATGATGCGATCCATATTGACACTATCTCCTGGTTTTGTGTATTTGTTAGGTATGCTAAAGAAGAAACGTTTGCTAGTATCCGATGCGATAGAATGATGTTGTTAGCACCAACTGTCTACCTTTATAAGCAAAATTATTGTAAATACCGTTTTCCTGTTGAGAGGTTCGTCTGTTAGGTCAGTTCAATGCCCACCGTGCCAATTAGACGGTCTGTCCAGACAATGAGGGGCATTAGAACCAGAGGATTAGGTGACCACCTGAAAGACAGTGGGTGTTTTGGGGTAGACCATGGACTAGTCTAGGGGAGTGATTTTAATGATAACTGAAAGTTGATGGTTAATCTAATTAGAAAGGGGCTTTTGGGAGGACCACAAACTATTAACAACTTTTTAACATGCTCTTGAGCAAAGACGATTTTGATTTTACTGAATGAGGGTGAAACAGATGTTGTTTATGTTCAAGTACAATTCAATAGCGAGTATTCCAGACTTTAAAAACATCGTCTGGTCTGTCTGCCAAGTAACATTTTTTTGTCAGACACATATATAGTATATACATAGAGCTAACTGTTGGCACCTGTTCAAATGTAACTTTATAATAAAGAATCATATGTAGTATATACTGGGAGGTTAAAAGAAGAAATCTATAGACGGTCAGGTGGATCCATTTTTCCTGTCTCGAGGCAGACGGGAGTACAAGCTGTCACAAAGAGGCAAGTTAACTGTATATAAATCTGAACAAAAGATATTGACCTAATGATGATTGGCACAGTGCAGGTCAATTGTCTATTTATTGTAAGGAGTTTGGGAAATGATAAGAACGTGTCACTCACAAATAAAACAAATAAATTCTGTAGTTTAATTTTATGTTATAATAGACAATGATAACAACGATGAAAAATTTCCTTAGAAAGAAAGAAGAAATAAACTTAAAAGTACAAGTCATAGTTACATACCATTTTCTTATATGTTTATTTCTTAATGGGTGTTCAGTGTCACTATTTTGTCCGTAACAATTCTAAATCCCAGTCTAAAGCCTTCTCAAATAAAGTTTTCAACAATGACATTTAGATAACAACTTTTTTCACGTTTTTGTTTTTAACATATTGCCAGGATCAGAAAGAATATTGTAAAGTTAGAGAAGCTGGTTCCATTTCTTTCATTCCATCTTACACCAGATCCATTCAAATTATGTTATTGAAATGTTTTGTACAAGGTAGAATGTAAGTTTGTCTTCTGAACCCCAAAGAGAAGCTGCAATTATACTTAGCCTTAAGGCAGATTTTTGCATTTTGTGGCACATTTACCACAAATATACAAAGTTTTACTAAACTAAGATTAATTGTAATTGATCAAATAAGACACCCTCTTACATGTCTCACCAAATCTAAAGTTTATAAACCACACTGTTTGTTTGTCACCAATAAGATCGAAATATTTATCAAAATCAAATCAACGATGGAGCTGATTCAATTAAAAGGAATTAATAGAATAACAATATAACCGTTGATTAAATATAAAAAAATAGTTGGATAGTCATGTTACATCTGTTGTGAAGTTTAAGTATGTTACGACTACATGCATTGATTTTTGTTCTGAAAAAATAGCAGTTTCTCAAGAATTGGGACATTTATAATGCAAGGCAGATGGTACTTCAACAAATACCCATATGCAGTTTGAATGCAATTTTCACAACACATTCTAATTTGCCTTTGATAGCAATCCGGCAATTAGGTTTACCTGTTGTTCCCAGAAAATGTATGTCAACTCAAGACTAGGAGCAGCGGAGATGGGGACGGGATACAAGGAGCAGGTCCCTAAAATCAAAGTCACAAGTGCCACTGTCTTGAGGTTTATGCTCCCTCCTCAGATTCAATCCTCTTCTGCTTCCTGAATTGGACTGTGTTGGTATTGGTAGCATTTAAACTAACACCACAATCTATCACTTCTCAATAGCCATGTCTCATGGCCCTCATTAGTAGGTCTACTTGTTTAAGCCTTGCAAAGTATATGCAACTTGGAAATATATTATTCGTTAAAGTTTATACATTTGGAAAAAGAAAGCTAATTATTTAATCTTAGAGGGAAGTAGGAGATAGGTGCAGGAAGGAGGTATTGCATCATTTGCATTTTGTACTGCAAACTATATGTTAAAAAAAAGAAACATGATTGCCTCGACATGTGCACAAAAAAAAACAAAAAACCACATAATATGATGGTCATAAATGATCTTTGCAGATTTGCACTACATTGAGCTGTGTTTTTCTTAAAAGCACCTGCTTGACTTTTATAAAAGTATTTTTACCTACCATAGGATTTATTCAAATCCCTTGTGCAATGGTTCAGTCATATTCTAAAAAGTATGTCTTATTTCCCAAAAGATGAACTTATCTAGGAATTATAATTGATACTTAGTGGAAACTTACATTTTCGCATCCATTCTTTTGTGCAAAATAGGCTAATGCAGGCAAAAATTGTGAAATTTGAAATTGTGTTAGGTTCTAAACACTAACACATATTCCAAAGACTTAAAGCATCTTTTGTGACACATTCAAGCAACCAGCTATAACTATGAACAATAACAGTATGTTTAAACAAAGAGAGGTCATGCTGCAAACACATCCCACTTCTTTATGTTGATCCATCTAAATGCAGTGCAAAGAGACCTTAAATTTGATAATTTACAAGAAAATATTTTTAAAAACTTATTTTGGCTATGTCAGCATACAAACAAAAAAAGGTCCACATTGGGTAGCAAAGTTGATCTTTGAATGGCCAAGCAAACACATGAAAATATGAAAAGAATATGTACAACTATGTTTATCTTACTACTATTAACTGCTTTCATGAATTTCATAAAAATTCTACTTGGCAACAACAAAATTGAACAGATTTAATACTTGGAGACATTGTGTTTGCTTGCTTCATTACAATTCTGTCACATGGCTTTGCAAACAAAGTAAACCTTTTACTGTTACTTTCTAAATATTAATTCAATCAAAAATATTATCATCTTCATTAAACAGAGGTGTCATACATTTCACTTTAGTATCTCTCCTCACTGCTAGCTTAAATATTCTCTGTCGCTTAATATTGGCTCGGTCTTTTCTCTTGGCACTAGAAAGTGAAAACATTTTCACACGGTCTTTTCTAAATCTATCTTGATATGGTGTGCCAGGCACTTCTTGCTCATTTGTAGGTGCTAAATAAAAGGAAATAAAGACAAAAAGACAAGGGCAAAAATTAATAGCACATAGCGTGCAAATTCCTTAGCAGCCTGTATATGCATTTGTGATTGCAACAGCAAATATTCATAAATCAGTTATTTTATTTTGTTTCCTAAGTATTCAGATCTCTTGCAATGTTGTTACTTACGAGAAGCACTTGTGGATTGAGAATATTTCATTTAGGAAATGAGAAGTGTCTCCGGGATAGCTATAAATTAATGTAGGCCTATGTAAATGTTCAGTGTTTAGCATGAGTCATTTTGCAGCACAAAGGGTTTCAGTGGGGAGAAAGGACGACAGTGATTAATTTCCCCCTATATAACCTTTTTTGACACAAGCTATTTGTCTCTGAGAGTCTTGACATTGAATAACACAAATAAACTTGAATTAAACTAATTATATTAATAAGATGTACAACATAGAACAGTGCAGCAAGAATGATAAGTTTCAAGATAGAGTGTTGAGTATTTATTCAAAGCTTCTGATAGGGTCCTGCCATAAAGACAATCACAAAGTAGTATATCATATACAATCTACACAGTGAAGTCAAGTAAGTAAAGGTTCATTCTGAAGTTTATAATTTTACAATGAATCCAGGTTTTCTGACCATCTCTGAACAACTATCTCAATGCTAAATATAAAAACCATGCATTCCCTGGTAATTTCAATAATTTTGTTCTTCCTGTATGGTATACTATTGATACAAAATAGTGTATATTCACCATGAATATAAAAAATACTGATAATGCATAAAACAAAAGAATGTAGTTGTGTTGCAAACTGAATATTGTAAAAACTCACCAAATATTGGAGTAGTAGATTTAGAACATTCAGAGATAGGATAGCTTGTCTGTGGTTGTCTCCTGAATCTTTGATCAAAGATAGTGACCATAGAGTTAACTGACTGTGGAGTTGAAGGTACTACGGCTGTTGAGGGGAATGTGTAAGACAAGAATATTTAATATAATGGAAGACAAGCTTGCTTCTTACATTTAGAGAAGTAGTGTACAAAACTAAATTACTGGTCCTATGACACTATAAAATGAGTTCAAAGTAATAACTATCCATTATTTAATATGTAATTTCTGGCATCTATTTCCCACTATACAAAAGAATCAAAAGTAAGACAGTCAAAAGCTAAAAGGATTTGTGCTTTCGATTCTAAAGCTGAAAGGAGTTTTGCTTTCGATTCTAATATAGTTTTCAATCATTTTTGGGAGAGCAACTTGGATTCATGGGGTTCCCAGAAACCCAAACAAACTTAGCTTCCAGAAGGCCATACAAAAAATAGTTTTCAAACTTTTGCAGCAATTCAGTAATTAATACAATCTTCTAAACTCCTTTTTAGATGTATATACCTGCTATCATAGGTGAAGGATGCATCTTCTTTACGTTGGTTTCACATACTTCTGGAACGGTGGGTGCTAGTGATGAATTACTTTTCCTATCTTGTAGAAAGGCAGGAGAATTTGGAACAATTTGAAACGGTGAAGTTTGTGGTTCTGTGCCTGTCATTTTCTCAGGATTCCTTCAATCATTTTTTTGAACAGGCTGAATGAAATTGCAAAGAAGAAACCCCTATTAATTCATTAATTAAAAACCTCATTAAGTAATGCTTTTTACTTTGAATGGAATATCAATGACAACATGGAATTTTCAGTATTTCCATAATTTCAGGCTAAGTCTTCCTTCTTCATCGTCCCTTTATAATTTAAATTTAAATTGTAATATTTTCACATCAAAGGTATCCAAGTGATCAATAAACACACAAGTACAGTAGCACTAAAAAGAGTGCATAATTCAAACACACACACATTTTTGGACACTGACACAGGCAGATTTTACAAAACATTACACAAAACTTTTTTACAAGTCCTAAAACTCATCATCTTACCATGAAAAATTATATAGCCTCTACGTTAGTTATTTTCATTTGTTTGTTTTATCGCCAATTATGTACAATGGGAAAGGAAGTCTCCTATAAAGTCTTAAAAAGACTTAACAAAGTAGGAGACTCACTGGAAGAAAAGGAAAAAAAATGTACAAATATAAATAATACAGTATATACATAAGGATTAAATATACAGTAATAATAACCTAATGATGCTGAGATGGATACGTGATTAGATTATATAATACTAGTACGAGCTAATAAATTCCTTTTTCAAATGTCTGGTGAATGTGGGTTTTGAAGGTATAGACTTCAACTTTTTTGATAGATCAATCCAAATTTGTATTGCTCTATTACGAAGATTGAATTTCCCTATGTTACTATGGTAAAACTTGCAATGAGCGTTGTCGGCTTGTCTTGTGTGATGGTTATGTAAGACTCTTTAACTACATGTAGTTATATAAAGTCATTAAAAGTGACTAGCGGTAGGGGGCCTAATCCATTCCATGCTTTGTAAGCAAAAGTAGCAACCTTGACTGTTATAATATCACCAAGTTTTAATAAATTTAGGGACTTAAAAATTCCACTTGTACGTTCAAGTAGTAGGGCATTCGCCATGTGACGCATACCTCTTTTGGAGAATATTTAGTTATAGCACAAAGTAGATGATGCAGGACTCATTCTCCATGAACCGCCTATTTCCTATTCATAGTCTGTAATTAATGTTAGGCTAGGCCTACTGACACAAATTTCTTTGATTAACATTCAACATAGGGGGCCTAGATATCTGGCTAGTAATAAGATGACTGGCCCCTATGTTAGAACTTAGAAGTAACTAAGGCAAATTTAGAACAATTGTTTGAATGATTGGTCTTGCAACCCACCTATAGCCTAGACAGCTGTGCCACAGATGCTCCCATAGCACTCCCAGTCCCAGCGTAATAAGCTAGTAGTAGGCCTAGTGGTAATAGTACCACTACCATACCAGTGTACTAAATTGATTAGGCCATGCTTAGGCCTAACAAAGTGTAGCATTGTGGCCATAGTCCTGCAAAACTTGGACTTGAGTTTGTAATATATGATATGATCATGCATCCCACCTTTTCACAACTGATTGCAATGTTTCTTCTTCAGTATATTCAGTACATGTAGTCTATGTGCTGAAGAATCTTCAAAGAACATTTGTATTAATGTCAATTACTATAATTAAGCCACCTTTACATCATAATTCACCTAACGTTATGCCAAATTTCGGTACATCAAATATAAATGTACGCAGTATGTCAATAGGTAGGCCTATACTGTATGTGCCCAGCTAGCTGAGATCCACCAATATCATACCTTGTTCAACGCACGTTATTTAGCAGACGACCGAATTCAACTTTGGCGCATGATGATATGGAACGTTCTATTTATCGTGGGTGAGTATCAACGAAGGTGAAAATACCGAAAATGCATTGCATGAAATGTCTGTGTATTTTAACCCTCTATTACCAGTAGGTTGTCCCTGCACATACTATAGGGTTTGATATGGATAGGCAGCTGGACTCACTCGCTAGGGAAGGAGGGTGAGAGAGTGATATTGACCAGATTACATATCAGAGGGATAGAGGTTGGATACACTGCTGAGTGAGAGTGCACGGAGGAGGGGAGTGCTGGTGGGGACCCATTGGAAAATCCCAGACAGCTGCAGCACTTTATCTTACATTCATGTTCTCTCATATATTGATTTTCAACCACTGTTTTATACGTGTTAAAAAGTGAAATTACTGAAATATCTGTGGAATGTATTTCGGGATCATGATGGGATCTAAGCAGCGAAACCCCATGGAAACTGTAGCCCTTTGAGCTATTTCTTGTTCTCTCTTACGATGGTTTTGAGGTAACAAACACATTCTAAATGAGGAGTCAGTGTGAAGCTAATTTCTTTTATAGCACATTATTGAGAGGTGAATACTTCAAAATTCCATCAATCGGTAGATCCAGTAGTCAACACCAATACAATGTTCTCGATGATCCATTCCCCTGCCGAACTGAGTCATACACAACCGCTCTATGTTGATTCTACACATTTGTTAACGTACGGATGCCGTCAGGGGTAGAAAACGAGTACACTCGATACACAGGGGCAAGTTTGCACGAGTTAAGCTAGAAACCTCAAAAGGTGGTTCTCTTTCATAACTTGAGATATATGCCTCTTCAGGTACTAAATAGTAACATTTGTTAGTAATTGTTATTATAAAGTGTGCCTTTCGATATAAGAAATCCACTTAATAATTGTTTGTTCTTGTAAATGTATAAATAAAATGTTATTGGGAAAAAATGTTCCAATAAGTTTTTTTTTAAATTGTTTTTTTTTAAATAAATAAATAATGACATTTTTTTTGCACCAGTTTAGCTTAAAAGTGCAGAGTATCCATTTTCTCTGAAATTTTACTTTATGATTTGCTGCTCATGTCACAATCACACGTCCCACCGATACTCAAAGTTTCTGGCTTAAGTACGACTTACAACTTGTCTTTACATTGAGTTATTTACGACTTGATCTAATTGCGACCAACTGATAGGCTATGCACCTCAATGGTCTATTACATGTTGATAGTCCCGCTATTGTGATCATCGTTCCAACAGATTACGATGTACGCTTGATGCTTCTACCAAAATTACTTCAAGCTAAATTGATTAATTGTTGGTAAATTCCCACTCCCTCGCAGACAATTGTCTATTGGACGACCCTGAATGAACATACGCAATTGATCATTCAAGGTAGATTACGATATTATATGGATTGAATAACAAAATTGTGTGACGAGCATTTTCTACATCAGTAAGTCAAGATCCTTGAAATGATATCGCTGAAAGTGATTTGAAAATGCTTTTCTTTTAGGAATGATAATATTCTATGAGCAGTTGCAGTTTGTTAAACTTCTAATTACAGAGGATGTTGACAACTAAAAAAACATAACAATATAGTGTATCAAATTTGAAGGATAAAAAGGAAAGTAAAAAGTTTGAAGAACATAATGCTGTGATGGCATTGTAGATCATCTACTGTCATCCTTTTCGTAAAGTACCAGCAAGGAACACTTTAATCAGTTACAATAGGTTACATTATATCATGGAGGTAAAAACAGATTATATCAAGTTCAATCTCGATTTAGGAACAGGGGAATAGTTTTTCTTTCAAATAAGTGTGACATCGTCTAGCTGTAGCTGCAACCGGTATATATCCCTTGAAGATTTTTTTTTTATCCCAAAAGGACCTTTATTGGCCGCATTCGCGTTCCTCAAGCTAAGGCTAAGCCCAAACTGGAACTTCCCTTTGAAAACGCGGTAACATTACGAAGACTTCAAGGGGTTCCCCTGTATCAACTTTTCTTTTATCCTTTCAGGTCTTTTTTGATCAGTTAATAATACTTACACGAAATTTGGTGCATAAGTAAGTGGTGTTTGTTTTTCAATTGCTTCAGTCGCACAAATTCATGCAAAATTAGCAATAACATTATTGAAGAAGCTGCCTAACACATTCGTTCTCTGTTGTGTAAATAACACTAGGCCTTAGATTAACGTTAAGACACTTGTCCCTCCCTAGTCCTAGCAATACTGTTTCAGACATGATTGTACCTAGCCTATATCCGGACGAAATTTAAGGAATGCATCATCTTATTCACCCGCAGCTGGATGAGTAAATGAAACCTACTGTAGCAGGGTAGGTAACGCTAGTGAACAGACACTATAATATTGTTAATGATATATAACAAACAATTAACATTTCCTGAACTTTCGATCAAACTGTCCAAAGCCTGGAAAGCAAAATTAGCTTAATTTAATTCAGATTTATTGAGAGAGGAGCTGCAATAACTGCTATAGTATAGGGTGTTCAAATGCCTAAATATAAAACAATTCACAGAAATATTCAATGTCAAAATCTGAAATGTGAACTAAGAGTAAGAAACTGTTCAACTCTACTTGTGATTAAAATAACTCATCAAATCCAGCTGCAGTTGACTCATTTCCCCCAAAATGAATGAGAATCAGTTAACAATAATTTTGCATGAAAGGTGACTAAGTTCAAACAGTAACAAAGACTAGCCTACTGCTCGTTTCAGACGTCCATCTAGTGGGGATAATATAATAACAGGACGAGTTTCTTATTCACACTGCAGCTGGACAAAGATGGAACTTATATATTTAATAGAAGTTGAAAACCATATGTGGGATAGCATATAAGACCAGTAACTATGTGAAACTAAGGATATTAATTTTCTTTCTCCATGGATTGATCAGATTTCACCAGAAACAGAAGTTTACTGTATAATTCCACTAAATGGGTCAAATAATTCAAAATCGATGTTTCCTTGCTTTGTATCACTTTTAAAGTTAGTTAAATTTGTTAAGGCCATGTAGATTAAAGTTTCATTCAAAAAAAGTGGTTACATTTGGAATTACAAACATTGCAACTACAATGACTACCTGTGCAGCTACATATGTATATCACAGTGCGCCAAGTAAGGGGATACGCGATGACATCGTACACCACCATTCTTGGCCAAATAGCCTAGGCTTAACAATAGATGTAGGATGGCACAGGCTAGGGCAACTTTAATATGCTAGTAAGAGCATAAATGTTTTTTTAAAGGATAGCCTTAATCAAAATCTCTCTGAGTTTGCTCTGTGACTTATGTTCTATTCTATAGATATTTATATGAATTTCATGGATCGTTTGATTAAATTCCATCAGGATGCGATAGAATTATACTTTTGTTAAGTTCTTAATGCTCAAAGCACGGAAAGGTTTCCCTAACTTTGCGCATGCATTTGAAAAAGTGGTTACAATTTGACTTAGGAACATGGCAGCCACATTGCTCTGCATATATGTATAATACGGAATCAAAGTAAGGGGCTATGCAAAGTTGCCATTCACCACCAGATATATTTCAGAGAGAATTGTTATCCTGGTAGGCTAGGCTTAATTATCTGCTAATTCTTAGTAAGGTATGATTGTGAGGTCTTACAGTGAACATCCATTACTCATATGTATGTACTCCTAGTCCACTGCTTTCACATTGGAAATTGATTTTCCTTTTCAGAGGTTTATCTTTAAGGTTTGAATGGCTGTGACCGGATTCAGAGGATGGATTTGAATGATGCTGACAAACATTCTGATGAAGAGAGTGTTGATCAGACTTCTTCTTCTGAAGAGAATCTTACAGATGGTAATGAGGAGCTGCTTGACAGAGATGTCCGAACAAGGGAGGAATGTGCTTGTAAGTCTCTATCCATTTTCTTTGCCTTTTTTATTTTGTTTTGATGCCATATATTATCTCATGTTTGGATCATCTTTTCTCATTTAGTGGTGTTTTCAATGATTGGTTGGAGTGAAACTACCCTAATATTAGTAAATATTTGCATTCCATAATATTGGCAAGCACTACAGTACCTGATCATTCAAACCAATTATAGTAAAATTTATAGTCATAAACGGAAAAAGCCTGTATAAAATCAAACACTCCATGCTTTGTCACCTTGACAATGTTTCATGTGTTTTCCGTTACAAATGTCTGTAATGTTTGTCAGTTCATGTTCCAGGAACAATACCGTGCTCTATATCAAAAAACTTGGCTTGAAAGTTTAGCAAAAGGATATTTAGCTACACAATGAGTCAGTGACTCTAGCATGTGGGTAGAGCGAATAGATGGTTTCTACAACGACATCAATATTGCTGAAGTGGCAACAACAAAGCTGTCTGACATATGCAGTGAGGTACAGCTAGTGTCACACTGCTGAGTTGCTCCAAGGTAGCACCTGCATTATACTACGATCGTCAAAGGTGACAACTTCGATGGACAGTGTATCAATATGACATTACACCAGTTTGTTTCAAACTCACTGATGGTACAAACTGTGAACATTTCAACTATCAATATATCCCCAAAACTCTCTCTTTACAGCATATATGTATATAGGAACTGAATGCAAATTTCACCAGGATGCTACATAAGAATGTGAGGTATCCTTAGTCCTATTGCATAAGTCAAACATGAATATACCACTGGACTACAGGTATCTTTTTGAAGTTAACTTGGAGAACTAAAACTTTCTACAAGAAAAGCTCTGCACTGGTACCCTCAACTGATACTTTTCATTAGGCCATTATGTCCATATCCAACTTGTTTCCTCAGTTCTGTGCTCTAGCAGTAGTGGTCCATTAGGTGAATGAGGCTAGATGACCATATTTTATATATTTTAATTCATTAAAACTAAATCAGTGACCCCTAAATAATGTTAAATGAATATATTTGTCGTGTAAAGATCAACAAACAGATTTCTTTATTTTTTTTCATAGTGTGCATCTTCTGTCTCATGAGAGATAATGATGAGTTCAAACTTGGCAAGTTTTACACACTCAAGGATGATGGCCTTGAAAGGGAGATCAGAGCACATCTGTACTGTTTGGTATGTTTACAGTAACTATAGTAATTAGAACTTCCTGTCATCATTCATCTTAGATTACATGTATTCTTATTTAAAAGATTTTTTTCTCTTTTTTTCAAGGTAGATTGAATGTATGCTATGATAATGGTGTGTGTACATGTCTGGAGATGCCTTGGCTTGTAAACATGATAACTGCAAAGGTGAAGCTTGCATTCAATCGTTTATGGGTCCACCTCATTGAGTACAAACCCCACATTGTTTTCTCTGGTGGTCAAATGTCTTTTGGAGTTGCTAACTAGTGATCAAAGTCTGAAAGTCTTGCCAAGTGAAGGGTGGATGAACTTCATACTTTGTACATGTGGCTCCACCGTATCAGGCAGAAATAATCTTGTGTGCTTGTTTAACTTAAAAAAAATTCACATGTAAATTGTGACTTTCCTGTTCAAGTGCGCCTGTTAAGTCTTTGCAGAGGGGAATAAGAATTTAGAAAAAAGAATGCTTCCCAATTTCCAGAATAAATCTGAGTTTTTGAATGCTTTGTAACTTGACATCTTGTGTGTATAGCTATGGTAAAGTGAAGCCTTGATCAGCGCAATTGTCATGAAACATTGAACATTAATTGTATGGTGTACCTCTAATCGCTTCAAGTAGAGTCCATCTGTGATATTATGTACAGTATGCTTGAATGTCTTTGTTGTGAAATAAGCCAGTACTTGAAAACAATAGACTTTTAAAGTACTTACTTGCATTGTTTTCAGAACAAATCAATTGGAATTCTGTTGAGACAAAGGAATCGTCCAGGCAACAGTACAGCCAGAGTTAAATTTCTCTGTCACTGTAAGAGATTTTACTTAAAAGTGAATGTAGTGGACAGAAAACTGAACACACAAATAATGGAGCTATATATATATTTTTATATATATATTGCCTAACATTTACGATTGTTATTTGCTTTTCACCTTATAGTTCTTTGCAAGTGGCCTCTGTCAGAATGGTACAATGGAAGAAGGAGTCCAAGGTTTTCTTGGTAAAGACATTCTGAAAGAAGTCAATAGAGCGAGAAGACTGGTAGGTTTCACTTGAGCGATTTCCATGACATGTCTCTGTATCTCCTCATTCTGCACGGGTTATCCGGATACCCGGGTACCCGCCCGACACGATACTACCCGGTTCCTAATTTATTACCCGAATCCTACGCAAAGTGTGATTTTTTAAAAAAAAAAATTTGGCAAACTGACGGTTAGGCAGATTTCCCATTGACTAAGTGTGGTGTTAGGCTACCATGTGGTCGATGATAACAGCAATAACAAAGGTAACCACCCGACGCGATACAACCTGGTTCCTAATTTATTACCCGAATCCTATGCAAAGTGTGATTTAAAAAAAAAAAAAATTGCAAACCGATGGTTAGGCAGATTTCCCATTGACTTAGTGTGGTGTTAGGCTACCATGTGGTCGAAGATAACAGCAATAACGAAAGTATTCCATAGATATCTTATAACTGCGTCACAATTTCAGCAAATAAACAGATGGCTAGGCTAGATACCCCCATTGACTTAGTGTGGTGTTAGGCAACCATGTGGTCGAACAGCAATAATGAAAGTAATCCATCGATATCTTATAACTGGTCATAATTTCAGCGAATAAACAGATGGTTAGGCTTAGCCGGCTAGATTTCTCATTGACTTAGTGTGGTGTTAGGCAACCATGTGGAAGAAATTATTTATTCATTCGTTTATTTCATAGAAGGAAAAGCTAACAAGGAATTTTACGAGATGTTTATGGATTATAGACGGGATAACTAAAAAATGATAATCGCAAGTGGCTTTTTACTGATCGTTTATTCCAAATGCGATCAAATTGCGTGAATCGCGCAATCTCGCGGCTAATGCGAATCTTGGGCCTGCATATAGATAGTAGTATAGTAGCAACTGTGACGAGCTAACTTGGATATTTATATGGTCTGATCCAATAGACGTGTAGAGCAAGCAAAAACAGCGGCGGCAGTGCGATGTTAGTAATAATGTAATTATATGAAGTTATTAACAAGTTAATGAAAGAAACAAAAGCAAATAGAAATTATTGAAGGTTTTATACCTTATCTTACGCCTACTTATTTGAACATGAAAACATTGTCAGTAGAGAATATAATTCATTTATTTTAGCATCCAATATGTAATTTCTTGAAAATCGTGATACACGAGGGTAAATAATTTTTCCCGGGTACCCGGATACCCGACGGGTAACGGCTCTCGGGTACCCGGTTCCCGATTTTTGGACCCATGTAAACACTACTAAATATACAGTAAAGTTACCATATGGCACCTGATTAGCATAATGCATGCAGTGATTATAATGTAGTTTGCTTTTAAAACTTTTTAGTTTTGGTATATAAAGTCATCCAAAAAATTAATTGTTCGATACATACTACATAGTGTCCTTGAAATATCAGACTACTTATTCTGTTAATGCCTTTTCTGTTATATTTTACAGAGATGCACTTACTGTAAGAAGATTGGTGCTTCAGTGGGATGTGGCATTAAGAAGTGCAAGGTCTCCTATCATTTCCCTTGTGGCAAAGACAACCAATCTATATTTCGATTTTATGACAGATACGAGTGAGTTGATTTTCTACACAACGCTAAGTTTGTATTATTGTATAGGCTGCTCTGTTTGGCCTTTCACCCAGCTAAAAATGGTTTTCTCTGGCCTGGAAGCAGTCACAGCATGGCACCCATTTTTTCCTGCCGTTTGAGGAAAGCTAGCAAGTATATTTAACTATGACTGCCTATCCTTGACTACAATCGAATACTTCGACCTGTAATTTCGACAAAATCTGGTCAAATATTGCATCCTACCGATAAGTACAAAATGTTGAAGACTATACCATTATCTGTTGTTCACATTTTGATAGGGAATGGAATATGCAATAAACTTTTTTATATGGGCAAGTTAAATAGTTTGAGTGGGACCTTCATGCTTTGCATATTCCTTCCTAATGCCTGTAATTTAAGTGTGTACAGTACCTAGCAGAAGAAAACCTGGGCAAACTACAAGGCTATTGATGATTTGCGAAAAATCGAAATTTAGTTGCCTTGAATGATCAGAATGATCTTGAATGGCAATGGCCATTTTGGTGTGGTGAAGATATTCAATGGGTTTACTGTTGAGATTGTCAGAACCAAAATGTTATTAGCCAGAATGTTGTAATGACGAATGTTTCTTCAAGTAAGAATATGTTCAATTTTGAATGCTTCTATTAAAACTGTCTTTCTTTTATCTTTGAAATAGATCTTTCTGTCCTAAGCATCTTCCTGTTCAGATGTACCCCGAAGAGGAGGAACCTTTAAATACTTCTTTGATCGATTGTCCTGTGTGCCTTGATAATGTTCCCAGCCAGTCAAGTTTTGATGTGCTCAAAACACCTTGCTGTCATAACACATATGTTCACCGAGACTGTATACAGGTACGACATGTCCTTTGCAGTAAAGACCAGGGACCTATTATGATGACGCAGAACCTATTATGACACACTTTCGGAAATGTCATGATTTAACCTTAACTATGTTAAGTACTGTTAACCAAACTTGAGGTGTGCTAGCAAGTCTCCCATTGTGTCTTTTGCAAAACTGAATGCAAATTAAGTCCAATCAATTTGTCCAAATCATCACTATTAAAGTAATTTCTTTTGTATCCAGTTGTAAAAAATATCCTCATATTATTCTTTCTAAATGCTGCATACTTTTACTTGTTCTATTTGCATTAAAGCAAACTAACAAAGCATAGTGTTTTAACTCGTTTAAGATCATCCAAGTGCAGTTTGATCTATCTTAAATTCGCATGTGTCATAATTGGTCCTATATGGTACCAAGTTTTGTACAGTTAGTACAGTCACAGAGACAGCCCAGTGTTTCCTCAAAATACCAAAAATATGTTATTATTTATGTAGAAGAGAAATTTATTAAACAATGAGTAAACCTTGCCCCTTCAAAGTCTTAATTAAGTACTCCATGATTGGACCAACCGTGCTACATGCGACCATTTTCATCAAATAGTTGCAACTCAGTGCCTTTCTGTGGTAGCAAATAGAAAACCTGTTCATTCTTGTTATACGTGCCTGCAAGTAACTGTAAATCATGAATTTGAGACTAACATTTGACTATCAGATTGTTTCAGTTTTACATTGCGGTTACTTGGTACTGGTGTGTTTTTGGTGTAGTCACAATGGAGCTTAGGTTAAGGTTGAGGTGATGGTTCAGTTGTAATTAAATTCCTCAGGTCACCGAGGGTATTACGTTAGTTAAGGTCTGTGTGGTTTTCTCTTTTACTACAACTTCTCTTCAGCTGTTTCAATCTGCCTTATGAATGGTTTCTGTTGAGCACGAAGTATCTGATAACTCTTAAAAACTCTTGGTAAACATAATAATGATAATAATCAGCAGTTATTTTTACGACGCTTGAGCGACCACAAATGTGGGAGAAATCTGCAGGGCTTATGGATTACAACTGACATGTCGGGTGGCTGTTCAATTCAACTCAAATTTGGAATACTTTCCGTTTAGAAAGTCGTTTCAGATGGGAAAATCATAGATTGCTTTTGGATGAACCCACCTTACAATGACCCGTCCGGGTATCAAACCCAGAACCTATCCGATTGCTAAGCCTCATTGCTTCAAATACCCCCGCCTTTATCCACTCGGCCACAGCACCGGTACTAATAATTCTAAATAACTTGACCTCAACTTTTCCAACAGCGCCAAGCTCTGTCCTCTGGTATGTACTTCTTTCGGTGTCCTATCTGCAATAATCAGAATGAGTTCAAGGAGGAAATGCTCTCATTTGGTATACATGTACCTGAGAGGTTAGTAATGTCATATTTTAGTTTTTGGTTATGGGTTAGATTACCCTTATGTACCCCAAACAGTATCATTTAATGTGCAATTCTTGTCAAAACCGAAATAAATTTTCTCGATGGAGAAAAAATTCCCCATGACATGATAAGAACCCCTCGTACTGTTTCATGTTGATGAAAGGATGACAGAAAATTCAGTATTGTTATGTCATACTGCTACAAGATAGAACAATTTTAGCATTCATGATCTTTCCATATTCATTTGGTTATCGTTAAAATATGTCAAATGTCAGGAATGCTCCACAGATTCAATAATGATCTATCTGTATTTGTGTGTGCTTTGCATCAAGATGCCCCATATGGTGGAGGGGAAAGGGCATAGCTTTTTGTGATGCAATACTGGATAGCTTAGCTTATTCCCTAAGATTGTCAAATTACTCACTGGCTTCATCCATCTCTGTGAGTTATAAGGATGTTTTTTGTTTTCTATTTCTAGGGATGCTGCTTGGGAAAGGGACGAAGGAGCATACCAAGAGCTTTATCAGCGTCACAGTAAATGTGATATCGGGAATTGTATGTGTCCATCTGGCAGGGCATATTCCAAAAAGAGCGGGTTAGTAGACTGCCTTCATATGCAAGGACAACACTGTACCAGGCTAAGCAATCCTTTTATTTTATGTGTATATTTATTAAAGCAGTGTGCAGGGATGTGCTCACACCGGGCGGCACCGGGTGGCTGCGCCCAGCAGTTCTGAATGCCGCCCAGCACAAACAGTATTATAAACATTTCCGCCCGGCACTTTTTTGATGATAATTTAACAAATTTTACCATAACCAAAAAAAGCACCACCTAAGCATACTTCATGTTCAAAATTTGTCCAGTGGGGAGGGGGTACCCCACCCATGAGATCCCTCTCCCAGGGTGTGGATCACACTACCGCACAATCTGCCCGGCACTTTATTCCTGAGCACATCCCTGAGTGTGGTCTATTTAATATCTTTGAAACCTATTGTTTTGAAATGAGAATTTTTTATTTTCATTTCCAGTTATCGATCAAAATAATTTAAACTTTCAATGTAA
>JAIPMN010000347.1:11712-24300 GCA_020650975.1 Apostichopus californicus
CAACCCCCCCCCCCCCGCCCACTTCCTCTCATGCACATTAAACCTTGAACTTGTAGCTGACGGAACCATGACTCTTATAATGGGGATCGTACTAGGAAAGTAACAACAAATACAGGAAGAATCACTAGAGCTTGCCAGCCTGGTGATTTACATTCTGTTTATTGCAAAATTAATTCTTCTGTATATCTATCCTCACTACTTTATGGATTACTTTAACGATGAAACAAATTGATAAAAGAAAACCCACTTGATGTTTACAGGACTGTCATGTATGGAATAAATGACACAAATAATATCTCTGATCAGTACATACAGGAGCAAAATGACATTGATGTAGAAGTTGAGGATTATTCTTACCAGTAAACTTCACAGTTTTGGAAACATTCTTTGCTGTCAATAGTTTGGATGCTTTGTCTTGATCTTTCAGGTTTGTATCTGAATCCTGTGCTCCAGAGATTCTGTAAAAGTGAAAATTACAGAAGTTTACAAAATGCTCCAGTATATTTAGAAAAAATATTCTGACAGTATTTCAAGAGGGTAGGCCATAGCTGCATAGCATGAGTGTCAGTTTTGAGATCGGTCTGTATTAGATCTTCACTGTGTTGCTAGTCACCCATGTTCAAGTAGTTCAATCTTCTACTCTCCTATACAATAGCAGAGTTTGAGAACTTGAACTACATGTTGTGACACTAAGGCCTATACATACAGTTCACATTTAGCTGTACAAAGCACCATAACCTACAATGCTCTTACCTTGTGGTTAGTTATCTGGAATACAATGTTGGATGTGAGCTTTACACACAGTCGTGAGCAAGTAATTCACAGATGACTTAACAATTACTTAAGGCCTAGGTTAGGCTACATCTTTAGCCTAAATTCAGGCAAGTAAACACTTTCATTACCACAGTTCCAATAGAACTTAGTAATTGGCCTAGTACTAGTAGCGTATCACAAAAGCTTACCTTTCCAATGCTACTCTCTTGATATGACGATTAAGGTTCTTCCGAATCGCAGATATTTTCTGCCACCCAGAGTTTGTTCGCACCCACAGGCCTCCTGGGCTTCGCCAATCTTTACCAATGAATGGCATTTTAACTTTGGTAGCTAGACTAAAGTTAGAGTAACTTCCAAATTGGCAGAAATCAAGTTAGCTAGGCTAGACCCATAGGTTATGGAAAGTTATACTTTAGTGAGGTGACACCTAAGAGTCCAGTAATGGGGGTATAAGTGACCCTTGATTCCCACGTTCTGGTAAAAATTAGGTCTGACTTAATTGCAAAGCTTAAGGCTAGGTCTGAAGCAAACTTTGTTGCATGGTGAATGATGATTGGCCCTAATTTGGTTGTCACTTTAGCACAATGGCCTAGGACCTTAGGCCAGCCAAATAACAGGCGGACACTCGTACTTCGTAGCCTTACGAAGACAGTTGCGATTTTGCTCGGTTGAATGTTGTTTCAATGTACTAACCTATGCGGCCTACCTAGTGTTACTGTTAGGCTAACTGAGCCTACAAAAGTGAAGCTAATATTTATAATGATTCACTTGTATTGTTGTAAGGCAACTGTAGACCTAAACTGTATTTTCCAGATGTAAGGCTAACTCTACACGGGAGCAGCTGATTTTTTTAAGAATGATAGTGAGAATGCTTCCAAAAGAAATCAACAGAAATTTTGCGAATGTGATAATCAGTCCTTTTAAATAAAATATATTTATCAAGCGCGACTACTAAACAAGTCAACTGGATTGTAACTGTCGTTTGTTGCACGGAAATTTCAACATTCGTACGACGTACGTTATTGCGCAGACATTGTTTTGATTTCGCATCCAAACAATGATCAGCTGGCACAGAGACAACCTGGGCTATTACATTTTGCATTAGGTTAACTTGATATATATTTATAAACATATCTGAATAAAATAATTTTATTACCAACAGTTTTACAAATATTAATATTTTAATTTAAATAACAACATTTGATGATAAAAAATTAACCATTTTGTATTTTCTAATTGTTGTCTACGATAATTAAATAGCATAATCCCCTAATATATTTGTGGACTGCACTATATAACGACGTACAGAACAAAGTCATAAGACTCTCCGCCTGCCAAGAAACGTCATTGCGACATCTTTGTTTTGATCTCGTTGAAATGAGAGGAACTTCATCCACATAAATAGCATGAAAGAGTTTCCACGTAAGACGAGTAATTTGAACGATAAAGATAAGACATGTGATCTCTCTCGATTTATTTCTCCGTGTCTCTCGCTCTCGTCTCAAAAACATAGTTAAGAATCTCTGAAAGCTGTATTGCAACACACTTTTACCAGCGGCTCTGAAATACAACAACAAAATCATTACGACACACGTGGCCGCATTCAATTGAGAATAAGGTCAATCTGGAGAGGCCAGATTATCATGGTAGCTCAGCTTCTTAACATGTAATTTTGGCTGGGTATAGAATGTCCTAGTGATGATGTGCCTACTAAAAATTTACCTATACTATTACTAGAAAGCAAGATTGTTTCAAAAGTTCTATGTGCTGGATGAAGTTCGGTGTAAATCTTTTCTTCATGCAGTCACTAACATAAACTAAATGCTTGACGATTATTGAACACAACATTCCAACTACACTTCTCATTCCATTCTCCCCACCCTGTCTCCCCGCCCAGTCCTTACAACCAACCCCGCCACTCATTCATCCCGGCGCCAGATTCCTCCTCCCCGAATCCCAACCCAGTCCTGCATCATTGTCACCCCCCCCCCCCCCTAATGAACGTACACATGGCCACTGGTACATGCATGTACAGTATTAAGTATCAGAAGTTATACACAGAGCATATACACACAGTTGAATAATTTGAAGTAAAACAGAACACAAATAACAAAAAAATGGACTATATATGGGCTATGGCCTTCTAATCATACAGCTTTAGCTAGCTCTTTCATATTTCCCAGTGTGAGAACGACAGCATTATTATAATGTTTAACCCCACCTGGAACTCTAGCTCAGTAAGGACAACTGTACGATCAAGCCCACCTCGGGAATCCGATTTCAATGTCATCTGACATTACATACATGGGTGGGGGAAACCCACGAGACCGAAGGTCCGCGAGACCGAAGGTCCGCGAGACCGAATTTCCGCGAGCCGATGGTCCGCGAGACCGATGGTCTATGCATGGTCCATCGATCGTAACTAGACTTTTTCATTAGAGGGGATTCAGCTTGGGTCAAAGAGACTGACAAGGGGGGGGGGGAATACTGTTTTAAAAAGGGTATCGCTATATCTAATTATTAAGTTATATTGTATTCTAAAATTTCATTTGGGGCAGCAGGGGGGCAGACTTTTGAGAACGGGGCCTTTCGCCCCCTGCAACCCCCCTGGTTACGCCACTGGTGGAGGCCTAGTATCAATGCAAGCCGCTCAGCCCCTTGCGCAAGTCACTGGTATTCACTATGAAAAGAAATGGCTGTAAATTATTTTTAATTACGCGCTTTATCAACGTAATATTACCGGTAATAATATTTGTCTTACCAGTATTATAGGCCTTTTAATAGTTTCGGTCTCGCGGGGCCTAGTAATAGTTTCGTAAGTTTTGTAAATACTCCTATTAATATGTCAATACTAAACAAACGGTTATAAAAACGGTCATTGTAAAAGAGGGGCCATTGCGATCAGTCGTTATGACCGTTTTTTAATGACTAATTTGTGTGTGTGGTTGGGGCCCCACCCACATTCATTGTGTGTGTGGTTGGGGCCCCACCCACATTCACTTGGATTCGCCCCTGGATTTTCATTGAACGATATCTTTTTACCGACAGAAACTTTTAGATGACGGTGGGTACCTCCATGGTTATACATGCACATCGAACACGATTTTCAGCTACGATGCGGGAACAAATGCAGTTGGACGGAATTACCAGGAAAATTTGTTATTACCTCATCTCCTGATATGCAATGTATAGGCAAATGAGGTATTGTACTTTACCCCACATCAGAAATGTGAGGATGTGTGGGTGTTTGTGTGAGTGTCAGCAAAAAACTGTGTCGCTAACTCCTTGTAGACCCTGAGTCCTATCAAGTTCAAACTTGGTGGTAAGGTGCATGTCTACTAAAAAGTATGCGTACGTGATTGATGACGTCTTAGGTCAAAGTCGGGAAACCTAAAACTTGAAA
Source organism: Apostichopus californicus (assembly GCA_020650975.1). Classification (NCBI taxonomy): domain Eukaryota; kingdom Metazoa; phylum Echinodermata; class Holothuroidea; order Aspidochirotida; family Stichopodidae; genus Apostichopus; species Apostichopus californicus. The sequence goes on from JAIPMN010000347.1 coordinate 15,890, forward strand.
TGTAGCCATTTTATGCCTATCAACATGTAGGAAACAGTCATTAACCACACGATATATATATATATATGTAGAGAGTGATGAGACAAATTTCATTTAAAGTAGGACAGATTAAGGTCATTAGGGTCGGGATGAAAGGTTAATTGAGGTCAAAGGTCAATTCCCTAACTTGTGATCCAATTCAAACTTGGTGGGTAGGTACCTGACCATGTGAAATCGTGCCTGTGTGATTGATGACGTCCAAGATCATAGATCAAAGGTAAAACAAGCCCTAACATTTTTTAAGCCATATTTTGCTTGTCAACATGTAGGAAAAAGGCATTAAATCCACACGATATGTAGAGATTGCTGTGGCCAAGTGGATAAAGGCGCTTGCATTTGAAGCAATAAGGTTTATCAACCGTGAGCTTCCGTGTTTGATACCCAGCCGGGTCATTGTAAGGTGGGTTTTTCATCCAAGAGCAATCTACGGTTTTCCCAGCTGAAATGACTTTCTAAATGGAAAATATTCCAAATTTGAGTTAAAATGTTGAATTGAAAGCCACCCGACGTGAAAGTTGTAAACCATAAGCCCTTGCGGGTTTCTCCCACATTTGTGGTCGCTTAAATATCGCGTAAATATAACTGTTGATTATTATTATTATTAAATTTTAAATAGGATAGACTTAGGTGTTTAGGGTGGTGGTCAAAGGTCAAATTGGCCGAAATTGTGAGAAAAGTGTCATACTCTCCTCCTAGACCGTAAGATCGAGCAAGTTTAAACTTGGTGGGAAGGTACCTGACCATTAAAACTTGTCCCTGTGTGATTGGTGATGTCATAGGTCAAAGGTCACACGTCAAAGTCAAGTACCCCAAAAATTTGCTTTTAGCAAGTATTTGCTTGTCGGAAAATGTTATTAAACCACAAAATATGTAGAGGATAATGGGAAAATAATAAAATGGTTCTTAAGTGGTTACTAATGACAAAGTCGAAGGTCAATGTTGGTCAAAAGTAAAATTGACCTTAATTGTGTCGCAAACTCATAGACCGTAAATCGGATTAATTTCAAACTTGGTGGGTGGGTGCTTGATCATGTAAACAACGGTGTCTACGAGACTGATGACGTAATATGTCTAACGCCAAAGGTGAAAGGTAGAAAAACATAAAACTGGTGCATGTTTAGCCATTGTCTGCCTGTCAACATGTAGGAAAACCCCATCAAACCACAAGATATAGTGTCGAGAATGATGAGTACAAATACTACAATATTCCATTCAGTTGAATGTTGAGGGTTAGGTTGAAAGGACAATGTAGGTCAGAGATGAAATTGGCCAAAAATTGATGTCTTGCATGAAACAAACAGTGATGGTTCGGTCATATCGTTCTTCTGAACTTAAAACTAAACTATACATAAGAAAACTGGATTAACAGCCTATCATCAAAGGTGACAACCAGTATAGCGGGCCATCAGTCTTAAATCGTGGGGCATCGACTAATACCGATTTAAATCGACATATACCAATTTAAATCGACATATACCAGTTTAAATCGATGATATGTCAAGTTAAATCGCTATATGTCCACAATTGGTATATGTCGATTTAAAATGACATATACCGATTTAATTTGACATATCATCGATTTAAACTGGTATATGTCGATTTAAATGGGTATATGTCGATTTAAATTGGTATATGTCGATTTAAATCGATGTTATGTCGAATTAAACTGGTATATTTCGTCGATGGAAATTGGTATATGTCGAATTAAAACGGTATAAGTCGATTCCCACGAATTGAGACTGATGGCCCGCCATAAACCAGATTCATTGAGAAGTAACCACTGATCTGTACACTAATCGTTAGTGTACAGATCAGTGGAAGTAACCCAACAATAACTTCCGTTACGGAGGAGATGAGACCACTGACCTCTGTCAGTGGATGAGACCCGTACTTGTGTTTATCTTGCATTGCGCCCTCGTTAAGTGGTACCTGGGAATTGTCACATCCCGAGCTCAAAGTCAAAGATTGAAAATACAGTAGTCTGCTCGATCTACAACACAGAAATTTATACATATCTGTGCTATACAAAGTAGAAGTGTCGCGAAACTTAAACTTGAAGTTCACATACTCAGTGAGTTCATTCATCACGAGGACAGTCATCACGCACTTGCTTCTCATTGCCTTTTTGTCAGAAATCATTTATAATTTACAACGCACGATGTCGAAAGCAAAGAAAGCACGTCTGAGTGACAGAAGTAGTGGTGAATTTTTCCCAGGTAGGACTCAGACTAGTAGAAGTAGGAATAACGTTAGAACTAGTATTACTAGTATTACTCAGTCATACTAGGCTAGATAACGTTAGGCCTAAGTTAGGAACTAAGTGAGGATAGCCTAGCCTAACTCTGTCTGTGCTCTGCTAGTAAATACAGACCTCGCCAATGTTGAATGTACTTGTTTTCCTATCAGGGGATTTTCGTCAACCATCGTGGTATTTTAACATCACAGTCAAAACGTTATCCACCAAAATCTCAGGACAAAAAGCCTGACAGGCTCCTACATTTGAAAATTTGTCCAGCACTGATTAGGCCTACATATTGTGGTTTTTTAAACTTGTTTCTTACTAGCCTATCACTGAAGTCCAGAGAAATAATTCGTATGCTCATGGCAACTTTTGTTTATAGGGAATTCTATTTTTATTTTCCTAAATGTATCCATATACTGTTGGCCGCCATACACTACAGTAGTTTGTCAAATGCTGTTTTTTTTATGTTTTTGTTTGTATACTGCAGGCATTCCTACCATACAGTACAAACCAGATGCGAAACCAACTGATGTAATATGCTTCCGTTACTACAACCATGATGAGGTAATATTTGAAAATTCTGAATCTTGGAACTTGCTTTGCATTATGTACCAACTTAACTGGTTATAGATGTGTTATTGGCTGGGAGCACATTATGGTTAGCATCTAGCTGAGTAGCTAACAGATTTCTATTTTGTACCTATGTGCCTGGTATAGATCCCAATAAAAGGAACTGTACAATTCCAGACCTGTCAACCTGTTTGACCCCAAAATAGGGAGAATAACATTTTTTTAGGGCCAAAAAATAGGGAGAACAAGGGGAAAATAGGGAGGTTTGTAATTTTCAACTGAAATGATATAAATACTCCTAAATAAGTATAGTCTACTTATGCAATACAGTGAGAGAATCATCCAATCAGTGTTTCTTGTTGTAGTTTACAGCAGCCGAAACAGGGAACAGTGGACTCTGGGTACTGTGACTTCATGGCTAGTATGCTAGATTGAGTCCCATCAAGCTTGAGACTTGACCGACTGTCTGTCTTGTTCTTGCAAACTACTAAGGGTGTGACCTAACGGTTATTTCGCTAACCGTTTAACCGGATTGCCGCCAGTCCGGTTAACCGTTTAACCGCCGTTTCCCGATCGCGGCTTTTTCGACGCACCGTCACTCGACTATTAGTATTAATGAAAATAGGACATTATGAATACAATAATTAAGGGTTTTTTTCCAACAGGTAACAAGACGACGATCAATGTATGTTAATTACTAATTAAGCCCAAAAATATTGCGAACATTTCGTGTAATAATTGCTGAAAAGAATAACACACATGATCAGTACTCGTGGTCTTCAGAAGTTTAGATCACTGAATTTATATAACTCGGCCTTCGGCAACATCGTAACTTTTCAAAAAAACAATATACTTGTCTATCTATCACAAGATTTTAAACAAAAACTCGCCTAAACTTAGCAAACTTACCCACCTTTCCTGCTTACTCATTAAAGTCATGTTTAGAAAACAAATTACGCACGCAAGTGTTGTGCGATGGGTTGTAAAAATCAAGTTGAAACTGGTTTGAGCAGCCTCCGATTTCAGCGACGTCACTACCATACAGTACTTTACATTTGATACAAAAGTAACTTCAAAAACAGCTTCCCAAAATTTGTGTCGCAATAGGTTAAGTTTTAACCGCGCAGCACTGCAGTACCATTAATAATTTGCATATTACACCAAAATTTACACTCGGCGTCCAGATGGCGGGAAAATGTAACATCATGTTCAATGTGTTGTGTCGTTCCCATGGTGCGATGAACTTGGGCAAGTTCGAATGTCGATGACCTACTTATGTTCTGTGACCAATGTCAGTGGGAATAATGTGTGTAAAAACTCAAGTTTTTCAATGTGTTATATATATAGAAGTTTTACGTAAGCGGAGCGAGTTTTGGGGCGGCTCGTTGATTGTGAGGAAGCACTTATCTAAGCATCAATATTTGTGAAAAATATCGTAAGGTTTTTCAGATATTCTCTTTGAATGTCCCCTCCATATATCTCTCTTTCTCCGTCCACTCAAAGCTTGACATTTACGCTACTTCTGTTAAGGGAAAAATTATCAAAATATTGCGATAATTTTTGAACTATTTATCGTGACGGTAAAAAGCTAATATCATCCGCAATACAGGCACAGTATAATACCATGTGTGAAAAAAATGGCTGTACATGTGCGGACCTAAGAGAGCAAACTGGCCTTGTGTTGTTAATGTTATTACGGTACTTTCTAGAACGACCATTTGCGTCTTTTGGGGTCAACATACAATCACACGGGATTTCACCATGCCATTGATCGATGTACATGTACGGGTGATATATGTCGCAAATATAAACTGAGAAAACGAATTGACGACACTATCATGAGTTCATGACTATTGGCCTACTACTATAATTATGTTGAACACATTATTCATGCCTAAAAAATCGTTTCTCTGTTTTTTATTGATAGTTTGCAGTAAATTACTCAGTTCTTTACATATTTTTAAATAATTTTCATGTTTAAAATGTATTTGAATTTTTTTTTTAAATTTTCCGTTTAAACGGTTGTGATTTTCTAAACGGATAGTGCATTTGCGGCCGGTTAAACGGTTAACCGTTTAAACGGTCACACCCTTACGAACTAAACTGAATAGCCTTTCCTGTTCAGCGTTACTGTGGGGAATTACTAAGCATAGGACTAATTGTTGGCTATTTTCAGAAAGGTCACAAGTGATGAAACATTAAAAAACCGGGAGAATAGAATATGAAACCGGGAGATTCGGGTAAAAACCGGGAGTCTCCCGGTAAAACCGGGAGAGTTGATGGGTCTGCAATTCCCCAGTGGGTGTGGTAATAGGGGTCCTAGAATGGTTCCCCAACTCCCCCCCCCCTCCAAGAATGAGCAGGTTATGAAGTTTAGTTGTTAATGTTTGCAATAGATGATGGCATAGACAATGCTTTGAAGACAAGATTTGCACTGCCATGGGTCACAGGTTCATATCACATGAACTTGAAAATGGCTGTTCACATTTATTAGCAAATGCAACTGTGTACTATGAAATGGAACAACCTAACACAACTTCAAAGAAGTCTTCAAACATTTTACACATTTTGCATGCTTCAAAGAGAAATTCTTTCGATGGATATCCTTTCAATACATCCCTGATTGGATATGTGAGCCAAGAATCTCTTCAAGTAGTCAAATTTCTTGTACTAGATACATGTACAAAGCTGTACATTAAAGATGCAGTACTTGTTATGTTCCTGCCTCACGATTGCCTTTACTTTAGCACACACCAATTTTACTTGCAGTATGTTATTTATGTGGTTTTCCTTATCAGGGAGCGTTGTGGTCAAGTGGTTAAGGCAGTGGACTTGTGATCTAAGGATTGCAGGTTGGAGTCCTGGCCAGATCATTGTGTTGTGTCCTTGGGCAAGGCACTTTATCTCCATTGCCTCTCTTCACCCAGGGGTATAAATGGGGACCTGTGAGATAAAACTGTCAGCTGGGCGCGTTTAGCTGCTGCCATGTGGGAGGGATTGTCTCTATGTTTGACAGGTTATCGTTGACCAGGGTAATAAATAAGCGCTAGGAGCCTTTGGGAAGGCGCTATATAAAAATATTGAATTATTATTATGATCTACAGGTTGTATTTGGCAAACCAATGAGAGACTGGCTTCGATTCTCTGTCTGCTTCTGGCATTCCTTTAGAGGGGTAGGCCTTGACCCCTTTGGATTTGGGACCATTGAAAGACCATGGGATGATGGTAATTTTGTATGATTCATGTTTATTTGAAAGGATTCTGTTACCAGCTTAACATTCCTATGAAAAGCTCTAATCATATATTACTCCAAAATGCTCTTACAAGATCATTACTAGTTTGTTAAGGGACTTAATGACTGTATGAACATCAAGTGGATATACATCTGCTACTGTTTGAAATATACTGCTGTTGATTGTCTAAATTGGGGTGTCAGATTTGTCTTGAGTAGTTACTGGAAGTAAAACAGACCTTTATAAGATACAAAATATTGGTACAAAGCTACCACTATGATATGTTTACATGTGGAGAAGGCAAAACTCAACTTAACATGAGTCCAGGCTTCTCTGGGATTATAATCTGTATGACGTTCATATATATGTCTATTTACAAAGTTCGGTACCATCTCTCTTTCGACTTAAAGGTTCGGAGAGCTTAGAGAATGCAGAACGGAGAATGAGGGCTGCGTTCAAGTTTTTGACCAAGCTTGGTGTTGACTTTTGGACTTTTCATGACAGGTACCTAATAGCATCATTTGCATGTAGCTGGCAAAAGTAATTAGACTTGTAAGCAGGGTTGAAATTAGTTTTCTAGCAGTGGGACCACTTATTGTGTCAAAATGTCTCATGGTTTACAGGTTTTTTGGTGGAACCAAAGGCCACTTGAATGTAACCATTCAAATCTATCATATGTACACCTTGTGATGTATAGAACTATGATGTTACACATATTCATATTTGCTGTTTTAGTTTCCCCTTATTCATGTAATGACAATAATAGGTTCTGCTCCATCTTGTATATGCAAAGAAGGCTAGTTCAAAATAGTCTGTGATACTGGAATATTATACTGTCATCCTGTTCTTGTATTCACTTCTGGATCATCAGTTGTCTCAGGAATAAAAGCACTAATCACATCATCACTGCTTGGCGAATTATTCATCCTTCTCTTTCCTTGATCCGACTTACAGGGATATTTCACCTGAAGGAAAGACACTGGAGGAAACCAATGCCAACCTAGATGTTATGACAGATCTAGCAAAGCAACTCATGGAAGAGACAGGAATAAAACTCCTCTGGAACACATGTAACTTGTTCACCAATCCTCGGTAAATCAACACCATTCTGCAAAATATTAATTTCAAAATAAGCTACATTTAAAAAGAAACCCAATAGAAATGTACCAACAGATTTGTAAACTGTATTTGAAATTGAAATGTTAAGGACAATATGCTGCCATAAGCTGCGCAGTTAATTGGTTTAAATTGTAATGTTTTGGATAATATACTCCCATAAGCTGAGCAGTTCATTGGTTTAAAATTGCAATGTTTTGGATAATATACTACCACAAGCTGAGTAGTTCATTGGTTTAAAATTGCAATGTTTCGGATAATATACTACCACAAGCTGAGCAGTTAATTGGTTTAAATTGTAATGTTTTGGATAATATACTCCCATATGCTGAGTAGTTCATTGGTTTAAAATTGCAATGTTTTGGGTAATATACTACCACAAGCTGAGCAGTTATTTTTTTTTAAATTGCAATGTTTTGGGTAAAATCCTACCACAGGCTGCGCAGTTAATTGGTTTAAATTGTAATGTTTTGGATAATATACTACCACAAGCTGAGCAGTTAATTGGTTTAAATTGTAATGTTTTGGATAATATACTACCACAAGCTGAGCAGTTAATTGGTTTAAATTGTAATGTTTTGGATAATATACTACCATTAGCTGAGCAGTTAATTGGTTTAAATTGTAATGTTTTGGATAATATCCTACCACAAGCTGAGCAGTTAATTTGTTTAAATTGCAATGTTTTGGATAATATACTACCACAAGCTGAGCAGTTAATTGGTTTAAATTGTAATGTTTTGGATAATATACTACCACAAGCTGAGCAGTTAATTTGTTTAAATTGTAATGTTTTGGGTAATATACTACCACAAGCTGAGCAGTTAATTGGTTTAAATTGTAATGTTTTGGGTAATATACTCCCACAAGCTGAGCAGTTAATTGGTTTAAATTGTAATGTTTTGGGTAATATACTACCATTAGCTGAGCAGTTAATTGGTTTAAATTGTAATGTTTTGGGTAATATACTCCCACAAGCTGAGCAGTTCATTGGTTTAAAATTGCAATGTTTTGGATAATATACTACCACAAGCTGAGCAGTTAATTGGTTTAAATTGTAATGTTTTGGATAATATACTCCCACAAGCTGAGCAGTTAATTTGTTTAAATTGTAATGTTTTGGATAATATACTACCACAAGCTGAGCAGTTAATTTGTTTAAATTGTAATGTTTTGGGTAATATACTACCACAAGCTGAGCAGTTAATTGG
>JAIPMN010000348.1:18295-34148 GCA_020650975.1 Apostichopus californicus
ATACTATATCAGTATATTCATCTAATGAATCATAATATATAGGAATACTATATCAGTATATTCATCTAATGAATCATAATATATAGGCATACTATATCAGTATATTCATCTAAGGAATCATAATATATAGGCATACTATATCAGTATATTCATCTAAGGAATCATAATATATAGGCATACTATATCAGTATATTCATCTAAGGAATCATAATATATAGGCATACTATATCAGTATATTCAAGAATCGATGAAATAATATGCCGTCTTATGGATGGGGTTTAATTTGGTCCGGACCGGACCAGAGACATTTACACTGATGCAGATAAAAGTGTATTTTTGCTTGTGTAAAATTTACCTACATATATCAAAGATTAGGTAAAAGATATTAAACCAAACAGCCGTCTGACCACGGGCTGTTTTTCGTTATGACAAAGGCAATAAGTTTTAGCTAAAGGCGTCGAGAGCCAAACCGGGTCTCAAGGACACTTAGGCCTACATCACTCGGCCCCCTCTCTATCCCCTCTCCTCCCTGCTCCCCTATTCCCCTACTCAGATCTGTTTAGTGTAGAGGTATACGGTATCAAACGTCGAGAGCCAAGCCGGGTCTCAAGAACACTTAGGCCTACTTCCCTCGGCCCCCTCCCGATCCCCTCTCCTTCCTACTCCCCTACTCCCCTACTCAGATCTGCTTAGAGCAGAAGTATACGGTATCAAACGTAGCCAACTTTGTATATTCGTACGATATGTCAGACATGATACAATTATTGTCATTAACATTCGAGGCTGTAACTACCAGCTATTTGTGTGTATGTCCGGAGAAAAGAAAGGTTTCACTTGCGTAATCCGTTGAGATTTGGAAAATAACTATGTACGGGGATGAACTGCTACTTTAGCGACTGATAAAATAAATATTAAATGCGATATTATAAAAAGTTTACGACATGTTGAGTTTCATATTAAGTGAATACTGTTTAGTTGTTTATAGTCCATCTATACTTACTATGTACAGTACCTTCTGTTTAGTTGTTTATAGTCATTCTATACTTGCTATGTACAGTACCTTCTGTTCAGTTGTTTATAATCCATCTATACTTACTATGTACAGTACCTTCTGTTTAGTTGTTTATAGTCCATCTATACTTACTATGTACAGTACCTTCTGTTTAGTTGTTTATAGTCATTCTATACTTACTTTGTACAGTACCTTCTGTTTAGTTGTTTATAGTCCATCTATACTTACTATGTACAGTACCTTCTGTTTAGTTGTTTATAGTCCATCTATACTTACTATGTACAGTACCTTCAACTAATGTCGTTGACGTGTGGACATTTCTCTTTCTTGCTTCCCCTACTCTTCCTCCCTCGATATTATTCATATTAACAGTTGACGTCTGCCCGGTCTAGCGTTTGGCGCGAAACTGACCCAGCAACTCATGGCAACATATTGATATGTACACTCATTGATGATGGGATATCAAGGTAACTCACCATGGTGAGTCATCCTTTGTCGAAAGAGCCAGTTTATTTCATATATAGTCGATAATCAATATATATGTGTGACTTTGGTAAACCGTTGTGTATAAAAGTGGAATTATATTGTAACTAAATGTAATTTTTGGCTTTCTACTAAAGATATAACCTTGAAATATTATAATTTCACTGCATGTATATTACTGTGAAGTGCGTACAGATCAATAAACATAGACTTAACAGCACAAGCCTCGATTTTAATTCACCATTTTGAAACGAAATCCGTGTGTTGTTGTACGATCGAAATTGTCATTTTATGTAAAGAAAACTCTACTCAACAAAAGAACGACTGTTTAAACAAATTTATATTAGACATCGTCATTTAGGTATCGCACCACAATTAATAGTTTCCATTGAATTACACACTAAACTCGTCACTTTCCGAGGCAGATAGAGCATAGATAAAAGTTTTCAACTGACATGTCCTACCCATCATAAGATAGCTAATGGCTGGGGCTATCATAAAACATTCAACTTTTTCCACCATGACCGTTTAGATTTTGAGCTAGAAGAGCTCAAATTTTATAATAGTGCTCCCCTATCCATCTGCCAGCTGTCGCTGCGGAATTTTCATGATTCACCCAAGATTTTCTAAAGTACCTCAAATCACATTCGATCCTCCAGATTTTTAGACCATCAGTAGTTTATTCATCGAGTCAACATCCAAGCATAAAAAAATAACTCAAAAGATGCCACAACAAAATCAATACAGTTGAGCACTTTATGGCTATTTTCCGACAATGGTTAACCTCTCATGCGGACCTGCACTATACTCTAGTTGTGATGCGATACCTTTAGACTGTAGAGATTGTTCAATGTCCACTTTAACGATGATGTATTGTTGAAAATGGTGATCACCCTCAATACTGATCATGTAAGGTTGCCTCCTGACAATTAACATCTTGCACTGGCTTCCCAACAAAGTCCTCTGCAATAATCGTTATAAATAACCTTCAATTGTTGTTAAAAGTCAGCAGCCTACTGCAAACCTTTAATCATTCTGCTTTGCATTTCTCACCCACACATTGAGGGACATTACAAAAGCAATGCAATCATTTCTTTCTTGTCATGTGATAACTTCCAAAATCTCCGTGTTAAAGCAACTGAGCAATCCAACATTTTTCCGAGTTTTGATAAGATATTATCTTGTTATCTAAACAAACCACTGAAAAATGTTGACTTATTGGGGCAAACTTTTCTTATGTTGATGGCACTTTTAAGCTTCCGTATAATACGCTGCAGGATTGCGATGTTATCACAAAAGCACTATTAACAAAGAACTGCATATAGGTGAATACTGTAAACATTAGACCTATCTGATATTGATTTACTTGTATTCTTCGGGTGGAATGAAAACAGTGTTTACGTCTTCGACATCAAAAGGTATTCTTTAGACATTGTGCATTAAACAGTATAGTCCTACGTGCAATTGAGTTCGTTTGATGTAGTTTCTAGGTTCTGTGTGACCTATATCTATTTAAGAACCCTGAGTAAGGCGCACTCAAGTACAATACATAGAGACACGGCCAGTGGAGTTTTTGTTTGTATCTCTCCTTTTTATTATTTTTTGCGAACTTTCGGACTTCATCATGAAATTGATGGGACTTTCAAGAAGCAAAGCAATAATTGTAATCACCGTTTCATGTTTTATTGCTTTAGTATTTGTTAACGGTTACTTCAAGGGTATCGACTCATCGCAAGAAGAAGACTCAGAAATAATTAGACGTCCAGATTATAAGATAAAATTTGGTGTACAACAAAATAAAGAAGTACACATTAGCAGCTCAGAAGTAGCTTTTGGGATACCTTCACCGCAAACAAAGAATGGTAACATATATGCTTACGTTTTCAAAATATATAAAGCCTACTTTTGAGAAATTGGTATATAACTTAACGTTATTAGTATCATTATGTATCATTTATAAAGTGCCGGATTTAAGGACCCATGGGAAGGGGGGTGGCAGGTGAGGACTGCGGTCCGGGCCCCACATCTTTCAACACTAAAAGTTGCCGTCCCGAAAAAGATGGTCGACATGTATGCATGATATATACTCTTCTTTTTTATTCTCATTTATTTACCAGAACTGAATAACAGCAGATTGGTTGTGGATCACAATATACCAGTTGCAACGATGCCTAATTACCATCCAAAGACTGCACAAATTAATAATAGCAGGAAACTTCTATTTATCCATATTCCGAAAACGGGAGGAACCTCCATTGAATCGTCATTTCTCTTCAAAGAGCAACGAAGGAAACATGCAATAGGTGGACATCACAAAATTTCAGAATTTAATCTAAAACATTTTGAAAATTATCACAAGTTTTGTATGGTTCGTCATCCTTGCTCTCGGTTAATCTCGGCTTGGAGTTATCTTGGTCAGAATAGAGGAAACGCCAAAGACAGAAGATGGGCCAAACAAAATTTAACAGCCGAGACCAGGAAATCTTTCAACTCCTTTGTCAGAATGACACTCGCTCCAGAGGGACACGTCAAGATCCAAGATGAAAACCATCTCCAAACCCAAGTCGGTATGATTTTCCGCGAAAATGGAAATTTTGGACTCGACCAAATGTTAGTTTTTGAAAAATGGGAGGAGAGTATAGATGTACTTGGTCTCCGTATTAAAACAGACGTTAGTACTGTGAAAGTCAGACATCTCACACGAAGTCTACATAAGACTTGTGAAGATTCGTACACGTCGGATACCTGGGCCAAGATGGTTAAGCTGTATGAAATGGACTTTTGTGTTCTCGGCTACTCGATCGACATTCATCGTACAGATATTACACCGCAACTCAACTTTACCCCGGAAATCCTTAACGACCGCTATCAATCTTGTGTAAAGCAGTCGGGATTGAGAAATGGTCTTGATGCCCAACAGGCATCGAACTAGATGTTTCCCAAGAGGCAGCTGCATGGCCGAGTAGGGTGGGGGGGGGGGGATTAGAAAATGACTGTAGTGTTTGTGTGGGTGGGGGCTGAGAAGGTAGCGGAAATGGGACAAATGAATAATCTGGTTAATTTGATCAATTTTGACCTTTCAGTGTGGTGTGTTTTCAATAGGGCAGAACTTACACTTTGCACACGGACCATTCCCCCTCCTCCCACCGCTTGAACTACGGATGACGTCACAATTTTTATGTAGGATACATGCTTGCCTGATGGTATTGTTTTGAACGACAAGAATGGACGGTTCTACTCCGAAAACCAGTCAATAATATTATTATAGTATAGGCTATTATTATAGTATAGGCTATTATTATAGTATAGGCTCTGATGTACGTTTAATAACAGGACCTGTATTGATCCTTGAGTAATATACGATAGTTATACAACGGAGTTGTATCATACAGTAACAATGGAATACCCTAAAACTATTGTCTTTTAGATATGGTCCACCGTTCTTCTGGACAAACAATGTCTGGACAAACAATGTCTGGACAATGTCTGGACAAACAATGTCATTGCAAAGTGTTTTCATAAAGGGAAAAAAAGAAGACGTGATGACATAGTGCTTGTGGTGTCCCATGTTTTAAAATTAATCTAGGAGGTTCGAAAAAGTTAGTCAATGTTTCATATGTACGTCTAATACAATTTGCCATCTAGAAAAGATAGCATTATGTGTCGTATTACTTTGACGTTGGGGTTAAAGGCATTGCTCTTCCTGCTAGTTTGTTTGTTGTGTTAAAACAAAGATTCAGTTATTCACTTCTTGTTGCAAAAGTGCTCAATAGAAATAAATCAAGTGCGTAATATAGTATACGTATAAGTTATAACCTTGCAACCTACAACATGTTGTTATTCGAGTTTCCAGCCTTTGCGGCGATCATCAGACTGACAGTCATTACATATACGTGTGTCTGTGTGTGAATGATTATTCGCTTTCTATAGCTTGAAAACCTTGTAAACACGATATCTCAAGAAGGTAAGCTTGGGCAGATCTCATATGTGATGTGTAGAAGTACCACATAGAGTACAAGAAGCATATTGGTTTTGGTGGAGGTCGAAAGTCATTTGGGGTCACCAGCGGTCAAATTGTGAAAACCTTGTAAACATGATATCTCAATATTGGAAGCTTGGGCAGATCTCATACTTGGTATGAAGGTGTATATCATTATGTAAAAGAGCCTATTCATTTTGGTGTAGGTTAAAGGTCATTTGAAGTCAACAAATACCAAACGTCTGTTTCACTGCCCTCTTACCTGTCCCTCTACACTAACGTTCCTTCCTTAACATAATATCGCAAGGGAAGCCAGTTGGACAGATCGCATATTTGGTATGTATTTGTACTCCATTGAGTACAAGAAGCCTATAATGTTGTGGGCGGAGTTCAATGGGTGTTTGAGTTTACCAGGGGTCAAATTGTGTAAACCATGTTTTACACAATATTTCAACAAGAACTGATTTCGTATTTAGTATGTTGATGTATCACCTTTAGTACAAAAAGCCTGTTGTTGAGGTCAACGGTCATTTCAGGACAGCCTGTGTCACACTGCTTTTAACTGTTACATAATGATTGATAATATTAACATCCCGAATCCCAGATTTATGGAACGCCAATAGGACCACAATGATGATGATTTTATATGGCTATGTAGTCATTTTATACGATAATATACTGATTATGCATGATAATATACATAGGATACACGACGATAATAAGAATCTACACGATCATAAAACAGTTCATGATAATAATAAGAAATTGTATGTCTAAGATAAGAAAATATACGATTATAATAAGAAAGTACACGATAATAATCTAAACTGCTTACGATAAGAAGTGCTGCGTCCGCATATGAATATGGATGAGATTTTTGACATTGTATTATTTATACAGGGTATAGAAATCCCTCTAACTTGCTGTCAGCATCACGGTGAGTTCCTTATCAGTTGCCAGTTGGTTCTTACCTAGTAAGTTTTGTATAAACACTTTATGCACTTCTGTATGTATGTATGTATGTATGTGTGTGTGTATGTATGTATTTTATACTCTCCTGCAAGCAGGAACTCGCGATGAAGCCATTATTGGCTTATCAAAGCCGCAAGCTGACCTTAGTCTGAGATTCATATGTTAACGTCCATGATAATGAATTGTCAATTGTCAACAACTCTGTATCTGGAAGACATACATTAAAGGCACGGAAGACTCGCCCCAAATCGCGTGCCGCCCTCCGAAAAAAATTAACTTTCCGTTGCTTGCAAGTGAAGTTTTCTTCTTGTCGCTACAAAATGCAAACAGTAATGTTATCTTTTATCTGGACCTGAGGTCAGGGAGTTCCATAACAACTCCCTGCTGAGATGTCCATTGCTGCTACGTACACTGTGTTGTGGGTAATGACCGTAGCTGCATGTATTGACTGTACACTAGTGTCTAATTACCGAAGGTAGCAAGCTGCAGTTGTGTGTGTATTTTCTGGGATCGATGGTAGTGTCTTACACGTCTGTTACATGTCATTCGAAACTAGGTCAGATTACCGACATGAGACGTTTCTTTTTGCGCGAGTCATCACTCCCTTTAATCTTGGAGTGACTCGAACTCGGGACTTGATTGAAGGGCACCGGTGTTAACCACTGAGCAAAAACTCCCTTATCATAAGTTCATAAGTATCATAAGTTGTGCTTGGTTATACAAGTAAACGCGTCACACACACGAACAACATTCTACGTCAGTGAAACAATAACAATAAGCTAACCTGTATGTGAGTCGTGAGGTCCACTTTATGAATAATATGAATACGCGTTTTCAACGGATATGGATATCCGTGTTTTATATCGTAAGCAGCTTTAATAGTATCGTGTATTTCGATTATTATCATCGTGTATTTTCTTATTATTATCATGGACTTATTATTGTCATCGTGTAAAATGTTATTATAACCGTGTTAATTTAATATATTATGCTGTATTTTCTGTGTATTATCATATAAATTTATATTATTATCATATATTATCACATTATCATCAGTTAGGGTCCTTTTGGCGTTCCATACAGATTTAGAAACACTGGTTTACACAATATGTCGAAATCTTTTGACGTCATGTCCATTGCGTAATCAAGAATGGCCTAATAATTTACATTTTACTTTCACAGCTGCGTATACTTACATGCAGTACTATGGTACATACACATAAAAGTTTATGTGTACAATATTTTGTAGCATTGGCCTAGACCTGTAGCTTCTTCGTTACACTACCGCATTATCGTCGCGGCCACGGCTGTCATCACCTGTTTTTCAAACCTGAAATACCATACTCGGTAAGTAGACTAAGTTGTGATTAATGCGGAACAATGGCAAGACGCGTTCATAATTAATTTACCTGCTAAATAAGATTCATAAGACTAGAACTTTAGGCCAGACCTGCAGTGACCTAACTTAGGCCTGCCACCTACTGTAGGCTAGCCTATATCGACATCACTATTTAAAAGGATTGTCTGGTAGCCATAAGAAGTTACCTTAAAAAACGATCAATAATTTTCCAAACATGTTGTCAAAGTATGAGAACGCTAATGTTGCGTTTGAGAGAGAAACGATTTGTTAATCGTTAAGGGTGGACATTTCAAATATGATTTGAACAGTAACGAACGTGACGTCACCTTCGCAAATGCAGATTGCAACATAACCCACGCTCCGTACAGTACCTACAGTAATCACAACAAAAACCGCGTTTGTATACAGATTAAATTCTTCCTTAATTTTCGGTGAAATTTCTTATAAATAAGATATGTTTGTAAAAACTCCTTGAGCCGCCATATATGTAGTAGATCGGTGATGCGTGGTCTTTGTGTAACACAAGATAAGTTTGAACAGCAGACTCTTCGTTGTTTACATTGCGATGTTCAGCTCCAATGCGAAGAATGTTCGCATGTAGGCTACTCTATCGTTTACAATAGGACAGTTCTGCGAAGCATAAGCTTCTCGGTACTACATTCTGCTCTGACATTGATTCCGCCAAGTTTCATCTTAAGGTGTTCCAAATACTTCTCAAGTTTCCTTTTACAGTAAAGTTGATCCGTGAATTTTATTTCAGCGATTTCGAAGAACAGTTGATGAACAGTTTATGAACTGTGGTGTGAGTGTGAGAGTGTATTATGTGCAACGCTATGTAAGTATATACCAACTGGGCATGGTAGGCTGTTTTATGTTCGCGATGTGAACCTAATATATAATAGGTAATCACCTGTGTGTGTACACACGAGTGAGTTTTGTTTGCTGCCGATATAGGAGTGCTAACTTCAAGTTGCTTGATTTTGCCTGTTTGCCTGCACTACGTCAATCATCAAATTGATCAGTTCGAACAAACGGTGCTTTTGGTGAGAAACTGGTGAATTTGAAAACCAGAAGAAAACGTCAAATGGGGACAATTTTCACATGGTTAGAAAAAGAAAAATAAGATCTACAAGGACAATGTATCAAAATTTTCCACCAGACAATTCCTTAAATGTGTAGACTACTGTAACCTATGTGTAACGTTAGGCAAGGGTCTATGGTTAATTAGTCCATATGTCATATTAAACTGAACGTACTGTACTCTTTATTATAGGCTAAATTAGGACATATGAAGCCTTAAAGGACATTGCAAGTACTGTGACTTTAGTGTTATTAATCATATGTAAGGTAATGTTGGCCGACACAAGTCAAGGGCTAGGCCTAGGATAACCTAAGAATATGTTACACAAGTGGTTCTAATTTCTACACTCCCACAGTGTTTACCCCTGCTCCCTAGTCGCACGTTAGTTCTGACACTTCTAAGTAATGCAATATATTGATCGCTTTTTCGTCCACAATTTCAGCAAATTCAGAAGAAGTAGCCTACTGTGGGCTATATATCATAGGCTGTAAAATACAATTACAAGTAGGATATAATGTTATACCTTAGGATACCTTATGAACGCTAGTGCATGCCTCTATATTACCACCTCTTCTTGCTAGTTATGGGTCATCAGATACCTTGTTATCTTTAGCTTGACCTGAGATGTCTATCACTGTATCGTTTTTACACTGTGCTGTGGGTATTGACTGTGCAGCTGTATGTACCGACTGTACACTAGTGTCTAATTACCGACGATAGCAAGCTGTGTGTTTGTATTTTCTGGGATCAATGGTGGTGTCTAATACTTCTGTTACACCTCATTCGAAACTAGGTCAGATTACCAGCATTAGATGTTTCTTTTTGCGCGAGTCTTCACACCCTTTAATCCCGGCCGAGGGGTAGCGTGGGTTATCAGGCAGCTGGAGGCCACCTGATGGCAGGGGAGAGGGGGAGGTGAAGACTAATGCCAGCAGGGCTTGAACCAATACACAAAAATAGAGAATAATATAGTTTAGAGAACTAGGTCTCATTCACCAATTTAATTAATTAACATAAAACAAACACTTGACCAAAATAAGGCAGTGTCTTTCTGCCTTACAAAAATACGAGCAAACTACGAGCAGAGATTCAAGTTAACTAAATAACAAATAAACTACCTACCAGGGCGTGTGCAGCACGGCTCGTAAATACCCGACACGGGGTGCCAAAGGCAGACTGCACAATTACTGTGCAATGTGGTCCCGCCCCGATTAGCTTGTACAACACCTCCGGGGAGGGCCCTCATTTGACCCTACCTCCGGTGTCTATAACATGCAACGAAGCCAACCAGGACGGGAAGTTGTCAATTACAAAATACAATATAAGAAATGGCGCCCCGTACTTCAATTTCAACCTGTGATGATCTATTGCATCCCTCACCCCAGCCCTGCCTCCTCCCTACCTCAAAGGAAGAGGAAGGTTATAATTTGTAGGTTAATTAAACTCTTCAACATTCCAAAGTGCATGTAATTAGTTTTCATTCAGGTACTTAACACTACTAGGATTTTAATTATGATTGCAATCATCACTTCTCTGCAGATTCTACAGAATATTTACAAAATATGGAAGCTAAGGGAGAAGTGAGAGTAGCGCACCCATCACCCAACCCAGTTGGGCAGAGGAGCCCATGGGGTACCCCAGTGACAGCACCAGAATCATGCTCCTTAGCTGCTGTAATGGATGAAGAATTTGCCAAAACACTTCAAATAGAAGAGGAGGCTGCACTTAAGGACCAGTTTGGGTAGGTTGAAGGAGATTAAACCCAACCAACATGACTGGTCTACATGATTGGTCTACATGGTCTACATGACTGGTCTACATGACTGGTCTACAGTATGTGATAGAGATAACCAGCATTAACAGCTTCCCAAACAGCTAAGGAAAATCTTATTCCATTTTTTGTGTTGATGTTCCCTCACACACATCGCCGCACCTAAATATGACACTTGATCAAATCTTGATCAAGCGTAATATATGACATCTACAAGCCACGTATGGTTTTCTTTGCATTTAAAAATGTTTATTAATGAAGATGGGTTTCCAAATGCAGAATATAAAATAATGAATCTCTTGAATTGAAGTTATGATTGAATTGGTTTGAGTATCAAACTGTTTATATTCTACCAGAAACCTAAACTGACAAGCAGTACAAGTGTGTAAAAGTAAGTTGGCCTGACGTTTCGATAGTAGCAGGATCTTCTTAAGAGGCTAAATGACAAGTAACAGTAACAGAAGGGACAAAAACATGCACAGAATACAGACAGGTTAATGAGCATGGTGAACACAAAGAGATAGATGGGAGGGATTAGTAGACAAGGGATGGAGAGAAGAAAGAAAGAGAGAAACCAACAGGGGAAGAGGAGAGGTAGGAGATAAACAGTGGAGGGACATAGAGAGGATTAAGGGTGGAAGAGAGGAGTGATGGGGGGGGGGACAAGGAGAGATAGAGGGGGGGGGTGTACAAGTAGGAGCAGTACAAGTAAGAGGACAACGGGGTGAGCGATGTACAAATAAATTCCCTTCGGTATGAGTGGAAGGCTGCTACAGTAGTGTGTGTAGTAGATCTACATTGGATTTCCAGGTGAGCCTTGCAACAATTTTCATTCTGTTACAGGATTGAAAATATCAAAGTTGTGAGAGAATTAAGTTAGCTAAGGCAATAAGAGGGAGAACATAAAGGTATTACTCTACTTCAACCACGTCATAGAAAATCCTCACCTCTATTCACTTGTATGATCCCATAGCAGCAATCAGGAAGATTACTCTTCTGCACTGGAGCTTGGCAGTAGCACAGAGACAGATACATCCAATGATATGTTACTAGCACAGATGTTACAGCTACAATTTGACAGGGAGCACGACAACATGCTAGCAAAGGAAGAAGCCAAATATAATGGAGAGAGCAAAGGTACGACACTCTGTGAATTTGCTTTTGACTAGCAATCTGTAAAGGAGTAAATAGAGTGGTGGAGGGGAAGGGTGTGGTATTGGTTACAGGACAGGTTGGCAAATGCTGAGGTGATACATGTACAAATTGCTTGCCTGAGTACAGTATGATTTATCCTATATCTATTCTGGTTTCTACATATTCACCTTTAGAATATCCAGAATGCTCCCTAAATAGATGATGTCAGCTCCTCAGTGCAGGTGTAAATGTTAAATTGTTAATCCTCTGTTTCACTAAGTTTAATAACTCGAACAAGACATGGTCCTTTGAACTAACAAAGCACTGTTGGGTGACATTCAATGCCATTCTTCCTTGACAAAGCTGTAATGTATTGTAGACATATCATTTGCAGCCTGGGTTAAAAACTAAAAAGTCTCTTGGTTTTGTGTTGAGATTTCTGTTGCTGGTCTGAGGAAATGACCTACCACCTGGACTGATAACAGTGTTTAATACCATGTAGTGTTATGTAACCATCTACAGCTGCATATTCAAGTTACTTTAGGTCCCTATGTACAGTCATCCTTTAATTTGGATAAGCTAGTAACCAATGGCCAGTAATGAGAATATTCCATGAGATCCATATTTAACACAAGCATGTGCTTTGTGTCCTTCATGGTATGGTTTGCTATCTCTTCTCCCAGTTTCCATCTCATGGTCAAAGTACAAGACAGCCTCATCTTCTCTTAAAGACCCTGATTATGAAGAGGATGATGTTAGCTCAGAGGATGATGGTAGGTTTTGGTTTAGATGATAATCGTAACCTATGCATTCATGATGACGTATGTGTGTGTGTGTGTGCGTGTGTGAGTGCCTTTGTAATGCCCAGCTTGTAAACACGATATCTCAAGAAGGGAAGGTCCGACCAATTTCATATTTAGTGTGTAGAAGTACCACACTGAGTACAAGAAGCCTATTGTTTTTGGTGGAGGTCAAAGTTCATTTAGGGTTACCATGGGTCAAATTGTGAAAACCTTGTAAACACGATATCTCAAGAAGGGAAGGTCCGACCAATTTCATATTTGATTTGTCGAAGTACCACATTGAGTACAAGAAGCCTATTGTTTTTGGTGGAGTTCAAAGGTCATTTGGGGTTACCATGGGTCAAATTGTGAAAACCTTGTAAACACGATATCTCAAGAAGGGAAGGTCCGACCAATTTCATATTTAGTGTGTAGAAGTACCACACTGAGTACAAGAAGCCTATTGTTTTTGGTGGAGGTCAAAGGTCATTTAGGGTTACCATGGGTCAAATTGTGAAAACCTTGTAAACACGATATCTCAAGAAGGGAAGGTCCGACCAATTTCATATTTGATTTGTCGAAGTACCACATTGAGTACAAGAAGCCTATTGTTTTTGGTGGAGTTCAAAGGTCATTTGGGGTTACCATGGGTCAAATTGTGAAAACCTTGTAAACACGATATCTCAAGAAGGGAAGGTCCGACCAATTTCATATTTGATTTGTCGAAGTACCACATTGAGTACAAGTAGCCTATTTTTTTAATGGAGGGCAAAGGTCATTTGGGGGTTACCACGGGTGAAATTGTGAAAACCTTGTAAACACGATATCTCAAGAAGGAAAGCTAGGGAGGACCTCATATTAGTGTGTTGAAGTACCACATTGAGTACTAGAAGCCTTTTGTTTTTGGTTGAGGTCAAAGGTCATTTGAGGTCACCAGGGGTCAAATTGTGAAAACCTTGTTAACAGGATATCTCAATGCTGGAAGCTTGGGCGACCTTTAATTTAGTATGTAGAAGTACCAAATTGAGAAAAAGAAGCCTTTTGTTTTTGGTTGAGGTCAAAGGTCATTTGGGGTCACCAGGGGTCAAATTGTGAAAACCTTGTAAACAGGATATCTCAATGCTGGAAGCTTGGGCGACCTTTAATTTAGTATGTAGAAGTACCAAATTGAGTTAAAGAAGCCTATTGTTTTTGGGGGTCAAAGGTAATTTGGGGTCATCAGAGGTCAAATCGTGAAACCCTTGTAAACATGTACACCCTCAATATACATTACGTCAGATTCATGAAGAAAACTGCTCATGTTACATCATCAAAACCACAATGCATTTTTGCATTCTGGTTGTTTATAAAGTCTTCTTATTTTTTCATTAATTTCTCCATCCCTGTAGGTAGAGGAGGGGGGGGGGAGATGGGTTGGGAGGGTAGAGAGGAGAAGTAGGGGATGCTGATGAGGGTATTGAAAGGATCCCTACCTCGACTGGAGAGATCTACTAGATAAGTGCACATGTTGCATTTCAATGTCTCATGAATATGTGATTAAATCGTTATTTTAGTTGGTTTAATGAATCATTAGGAGAGATTGATTAATGATACAAAACAGGAAATTCAGTATTATAAATATATTTTCGTGACCACCTATCATTGTCAATCATCGTTATTCTGATTTCCACTCATTGTTCAGCAGATTTTCCAGTCATGAATTCATCTTCTTCAATGAAGAAAGGAATGTCTCCCTCCAAGGGCAAATCCATCCTCACCAAACATGATGCTGGTGTTTGTGGCAAGAGAAATGCATCTCGAGTGATGGAAGAGGTAGTGTATAAACCTGTCAATGCATGTACATGGCATTTTCTTAAGTGTATGCATATATATGTAATGTATATGCTAATTTCCATATACCATTATGTGTGATAAATAACTCACATATATGTGCATAAGGAATGAACATTTTTGCCATTTCTAGGTTGTGACTCTTGCTAAGCCCCTCCTCCTCTAAGCCCCATTCCCCCTCTCTCCTCCCTTAAGTACCATTTGGTTACAAGAAAACTTCAGAAGAGTGCCTCTGACCAACTGCAACCCTAGTCTTAGTTAAAAGTTTTGGAAACCAAATGAAACAGCTTTTTATGCCAAAACTATTTGTTTTCTCTATTTTGGATAGTTTCCACCAGAATTTGCATCTGGGAAAGATCTGGATAAAGATATCAAGCTATCCAACTCTGTTTACAACTCTTTGAAGCTGCATTCATTAGAGGAGGAGAAGAAATCACATCGTGTTCATGAGAAGAAGGAACATTCAACTGTGGTATGTGGCTGGGTATGGTTAGCTGGAGGGAGGGGGGTAGGGATCATGGTTAGTGGGCGTGGTAAGGTGTGTTGTAAGTGGGCGTGGTAAGGGGTGTGGTGAGTGGGTGACTTGTAGTGTGAGTACAACAGCATGAGTACAAGTACAATTAGAAGTTCACTTGGTATGAATACCACCATGAGTAAAAGCATGGCTACAAGTATGCAATCTTGCAGTAGTATGTGTACAAAATTCCAAAATGCCCCAAGTACATATATGAGTACAAATGCAAGAGGTCAAATATGAGTACAGGTAACTATGGCAGAAAACTAATATGAGTACAGGTAACTATGGCAGAATACAAATATGAGTACAGGTAACTATGGCAGAATACTAATATGAGTACAGATAACTATGGCAGAATAAAAATATGAGTACAGTTAACTATGGCAGAATACAAATATGAGTACAGGTAACTATGGCAGAATACAAATATGAGTACAGGTAACTATGGCAGAATACTAATATGAGTACAGATAACTATGGCAGAATACTAATATGAGTACAGGTAACTATGGCAGAATACAAATATGAGTACAGGTAACTATGGCAGAATACTAATATGAGTACAGGTAACTATGGCAGAATACAAATATGAGTACAGGTAACTATGGCAGAATACAAATATGAGTACAGGTAACTATGGCAGAATACAAATATGAGTACAGGTAACTATGGCAGAATACTAATATGAGTACAGGTAATTATGGCAGAATGCAAATATGAGTACAGGTAACTATGGCAGAATACTAATATGAGTACAGGTAACTATGGCAGAATACAAATATGAGTACAGGTAACTATGGCAGAATACAAATATGAATACAGGTAACTATGGCAGAATACTAATATGAGTACAGGTAACTATGGCAGAATACAAATATGAGTACAGGTAACTATGGCAGAATACTAATATGAGTACAGGTAACTATGGCAGA
>JAIPMN010000349.1:905-37003 GCA_020650975.1 Apostichopus californicus
CATTGATATAAAAGCCAAGCTTATTGGACAAAATTAAGGCTTGTAAATTTCAGTCTCCAATGACAGGCCTTGTAAAATTTGCATAATATCTTGGAGCTATCGTCTGCGTGCATGTGTGTGGGTGTACAGGTCGTTGTGTGTGTCGATTTTGATTTTATAGCGTTGCTATAGAATAATTAATAATGGTAAGCCTGGTAAAATACGTTTCATATATATGCTACAACACATGCGGTTGTGTTTTTTTGTCAAGTATGAAGAACGGTCGGTGCCGTTGCCAGGCAGTTCGAAGTGGAAACGGAGGACCCTGGAATAACGTTCACATTAAGGATCGCTAACACCCCAGTATTGCGGCCGCATAGACAATACTCAATAAAAAAAAAATATATACAAAAGTCACCAACAAATTGTTACCTCGAATTATTTAGCAACCCATTTGAGCCTCCATTCAACAATTATTTATAACTCCTAATTAGGGCAGGTAATGAAGCATTTCACTATAATAACTTCAGTGTAAGACATCGGCCTGATAATATCTAACACCCTCTATAGCCCCACATACAAATACACGATACAGAAATGACCACTAAATGACCTTTGATTCCAGTGGCGGAGCTAGGGGTATTGGTCAGAGGGGGCGAGAATGGTCTGTATGGGCGCTTTCGACTTTATCTAAGCGGAGCGCCACCACAGGTTGGCGCGGAGCGTACAGACATTTTTTGAGTAAAGATACTCCCTAGATCGCCGGAAATGACCCTTTCCGGGCCTTGCTAATTTGCAGATAAACGAAGAATAAATAGGTGTCATCGCCATCAAAATGTGACAAATGTCAATAGGTAGATGAGAGCGCAATAAAAAAGTCAATAATCGCGAATAAGTAAAAAGTGGTAAATAGCTGAAAAGGGCGCCAGCAGTCCATTTAAGTCCGTCAGGGGGGCATCCGTCCCCCCCCCCCCCTGACTGTATGGACGCTCCGCCACTGTTTGATCCGCAATTTCCGAATGTTGTCGTTGTCAAAGGATGTTTGCAACAATGTTTGCATCAAATATGATACATACTGTAGAAGGAAATATTTTTGAAGCTTTAGACGGACGTAAATAGGAAAGACATAAACAGACAGACAGATATATAGACAGAGAGAGAAATACAGACATAGTGACAGCTGAATATGCAACGTACCGACAGTAGCCTGTAGACCCTGCAGCTGTTTTGGGGTACACGAATCGAAGGTTGAGAAGTATGGAACGCGAAAAGGGAAAACTTATTTCGTTGTCTAAGCTAAGTTTGTTGTTGTCCTAAACAAAAATTGTTGTTGCTGTTTTACCACGCTGTTGCTTAAACTCACATAGATGTCTAAACTTCCATTGTCTAAACTTACATCGTTGTCTAAACTTATGTTACACTTAGCAACGAAATAATTTTTCCCTTTTCGCGTTCCATAGAGAAGACATGTCCGTGTAAATTCCGAGCGTATCCTAACTAGGTTTGCTGTCTAGAGACATATCAACACTGAAATTGCGCTTAGAGCATAGCTGGTTACCTCTCAAGCTATATGGTAGCAGTGTAGGCCCTACTTCTCATATTAAAATGGTTGCAGGTTACCTTCAAAACCAACTTACATCCTGTCACCGTTCATAATTACATATTAGCTGGTTACCTTTTTATCATCAAATGGTAGGCATAACCATTTTCATAACCATTATGATAGCTGGTTAAATGTCATGACCATGTGTTCACTGGGTACCTTTCATAACCATATACAGCTGGTTACATATCACAACTATATGGTAGCTGGTTACCTTTTCATAACCATATATACCGGGTAACTGTATGGTTGCCCGTACTGAGCAACACAAAGTCTTTCTGTTCAATGTGCAGAGTTTAAAGCCAGCCTCATCAGCTCATGACAATTTACCTGTAAGTGTGGTATGTATAGTAATGGGTAAGAGGGATCAAACTGGGAAAGCGGGATCAAACTGGATAAGCGAGGATCATACTTGGTATGAGGGAGTTACTCTTGATATAAGAAGGGCTCATACTTGGTAAGAGCGGGCCATACTGGGTAATAGGTATCGCATAATGCATAAAAAGGACCATAGTTGGTAAGAGAGCATGGCACTGGGCAAGGGGGATCATACTGGGTAAAAAAAAACAAGGACCATACTTGGTATGAAAGCATTGCACTGGGTTAGAGGGGATTAAACTGGGCCAGGGCCGGTGATCATACTGGGTAAAAAAAAGTACCATACTTGGTATGAGAGCATTGCACTTGGTCAGAGGGGATTATACTGGGCCAGGGCCGGGGATCATACTGGGTGAAAAAACAAGGACCATACTTGGTATGAAAGCATTGCACTGGGTGAGAGGGGATTATATTGGGCAAGGGCCGGGGATCATACTGGGTAAAACAAAGTACCATACTTGGTATGAGAGCATTGCACTGGGTCAGAGGGGATTAAACTGGGAAAGGGCCGGGGATCATACTGGGTACAAAAAGTACCATACTTGGTAAGAGGGCATCGCACTGGGTGAGAGGGGATTAAACTGGGCAAGGGGATCATACTGGGTACAAAAAGTACCATACTTGGTAAGAGGGTATTGCACTTGGTCAGAGGGGATTATATTGGGAA
The DNA here is from genome assembly GCA_020650975.1 of Apostichopus californicus. NCBI lineage: Eukaryota > Metazoa > Echinodermata > Holothuroidea > Aspidochirotida > Stichopodidae > Apostichopus > Apostichopus californicus. The sequence continues at coordinate 3,533 of JAIPMN010000349.1, forward strand.
AAAGGGATCATACTGGGTAAAAAGGACCATATTGGTAAGAGAGCATTGTACTGGGTCAGAGGGGATTAAACTGGGCAAGGGGATCATACTTGGTAAGGGAGGATCAAATTGAGTAAGAGGGGTTCAAACTGGTCAAAAGGGACCATGCTTGGTAAGAGAGGATCAATTTGGGTAAGAGGGAACCAGGCTAAAAGGTGGATCATATACCAGTAATGATGTTGAATTCCAATATATATATTAAGGATAGAATGTAAAACTAAAGAGTAAACAAGACAAACAAATAATTAAACATGTACTCAAATGCATATATACAAAGAAACAATATCTACAATCAATGTTTATCCAAATATATAATTTATTTTGTCTACCCTAAATATTGGTCATATAAACAAACATTGTGTAAGACAGACATTTTGTATGTACAGATATGCTTAAAATCTACCTATATTTCCCCCATATTTTCCACATTTTCCCCACAAATTTTAGCAAGCAATGGATCGTTACCCAAACACTGTGTGGTAACGATCCTATCATCTATTGACAAGGCATTTCAATTCAATAAGAGAACCAAGCATTCAGTGACTTATTTTGGTATTTCATTTTTCAACTTGTATTGTCATAACCTCTTTTCTTTTAAGTTTACTCATTTTATATTAATATAAAAGAACAGAGAAAAAACAACAAAAGTCTGCTGATGTTATCGCTTTCAGTTGTTGAGCTAAAAGTAACCCTGGTAGCCAGAATAATCCCTCTGTATGAGGTATAGTTGGTTCTGGTTTCCCATCCTTATATGGTAATCTATATGTAACACTAAAGCAAAAACCTCAAACTGCACAATCATGGCACAAAATTTCTTTTTGTATTGCATCGCCTTGATTGCCACATGTATTCACGGAAAGCCACTAATATTACAGCATTCGGGGTTTGTTTAATATATGCCTCTAGTTTTTTATGCATTTGCTTTAGAACTTTCTAAATGTCTTTTAATTAATAAGCAGCTCTCTGAGTTTGCCAATTTATAACTGTATCTATGCTAGTCGGTAGTAAAATCTGGATAACAAAGTCATAACTCCTTAATTTATTTAGTCAAATTTCATATCAAATAGTGAAAAAGCAAAATCCGAAAAAAATCTTGGAAATTTACTTTTACGTGTGTTCTAGTACAACTCTGAAAAGCATTTTGTATCTGGCCAACAAAATGTCCATGATTGAGTCAAATTCATTTAACTACTCACTCGATTACCATTCATTTCGGTGAAATAATATCAAGCAGGGATTTCTTCATTTGGTTAATGGCAATCTCATTTTAAGAAATAATCATAAATGTTTGGAAACAATTTCTGACCAAAGTCCGAAAGCTGCTTTATGCTGCCACCACTGGAGATGGCACTTGTGATCAAACTCAGTCACACCAATAGAATTCAGCTATTCATGCTATTACCACTCTATACTGTCCTCCCATACTCTCTTACCAAGCATGGTCCTTTTTACCCAGTATGATCCCCGGCCCTTGCCCAGCTTAACGCCCTCTGACCCAGTGCGATGCTCTCATACCAACTGGGGCCCTTCTTATGCATTATGCGATCCCTATTACCCAGTATGGTCCCCACTTACCAAGTATGAGCCCTTCTTATCAAGAGTAACTCCCCTCATACAAAGTATGATCCCCCAGTTGGAATGAAGTGAACAATTCAGCATTTTGCAGACAAATGTTGAATTGATGAGATATGATAAGTTGTCAATTAAACATTTTGCAGAAAATTGTTCAATTGCTCAGATGGTATGAAGTGAACAATTTAATATTTTGCAGAAAAATGTTGAACTGACGAGATATGATAAGTTGTCAATTAAACATTTTGCAGAAAACTGTTCAATTACTCAGTTTTAAGCAACTGAGCAATCCAACATTTTCCTGTTTTTTGATAAGATATTATCTGGTTATATAAACAATTTACTGAAAAATGTTAACTTATTGGGGCAAAGGTTTCTCATGTTGATGGCACTTTTAAGCTTCCGTACTAGTACATGGTTCATGATTGCAATAGATGCTCATGAATAATCAGTGCATGCATGCATACCAAACCACAAGAGGCATTGTTGTGTGTCAGCATATCTATACATACAGAGTTACCATCAGTTGGTATTTCACATCATTTTAATAAACACATTCTTTTCAAGCCAACAAAGCTCTAAAATGTGCATTGTCATGATCGTGTGACTTTATGCATATTGCACAATGGGGCTTTAAGTGATATCAACAAAGTCAGCTTTAACACTGTTTTTCTGTCATCACGTAACCTTAAAGCTGATTTAAGGCAAGAGAAACACCGACGTATATCTTCCAGCTTTGGAACGATTCCTGTCCGACATGTAAGCTTTTTACTTCACAGAGTTCATGTTGAATGCCACGAGAAGGCTTTCGCATTTTTAAGGGAGCGAGATATTCGAAACATTCACTTGTCCTGCTTGCCTTTCTTTTTGACCTTTCTCGTTCTTTCGTAACGTATCGTCTCTCCTTCCAGATTAGCGATCTCTATCAACCTCTGTTGGAATGCGTGTGTAGCTCCCGGCATGGCATCTGGGTATAAGTAACCTGAGAGAAAGCAAAATAAAATAATCATAATTAACAGTTCTTATATAGCACAACTTACAATAAAGTCTAGCCGCGCTGTACTTAACCCTGGTCATTGGTTACTTGTCACACCTACACACCAAAGTGTGCACAATTCAATCAATCTCTCCTGGGGCACCAGAGTGCACCACAGCCACGTGTCCCCTGGGGGACTTCCCATAGGATGCAGCCACAAGTCACCTCGCAAGTTCCCATTTATACACCTGGGTGAAGAGAGGCAATGGAGATAAAGTGCCTTGTCCAAAGACACAACGCAATGATCTGGCCAGGGCTTGAACCTGTAATCCTTAGATCACAAGTCCACTGCCTTAACCACTTGACCACAACGCCCTCCGACTAAAACAAACATTCTTAAAAATGAAACCCTTTTTTGAAAAGCATTTATCAGACTTTTGAGGGTTGTTTTAAATAGTGGTCTCTAAATTCTTCTCTGGTTTGTGAATTGGGAAGTGGGGATTGGGAATTGGTTCTGTTCTTTGACCTAAGGATGACCTTAGGTACAGGTTTACTTGTGACATGTCACAGTCCAAGCAAAATGAACAATTTGCGGGCTGGTTATTGTTTCTATATCTATGAAAGTTTTCAGGATATTCACCTTTAAAACATGCTAAGACTATGGAATGCTCCTTTAAGGCTTCAGACACGATGCCATCAGCTACTCTGAGCAGGTCTTAATATGAAAATGTTAATCCATTGTTCTATAAATTATCATAAATCAATCCAAACTTATGCTTTTAATGTCATACTTAAACAACATCTAGCACCAGTAGATGATATTCAACACCGTTTGTCCTTTGAGGCCACAAACATTTAATTGGCTTTTTCCAATGAGTTTTTTTTTATTGCGTCTGAGGAACTGACCCAAGTAATGATCTGTGTACTAGACTAATTAGTTCAGTCGCTTTCATTGATGAACCTCAGCTGTTTAAAGTGTCATTCCCTGTTAAGTTAAACTTGTTACAGAAGTAGAACCTGGACTAACAGCAGTGTGTTTTAACTGTCTACCACATATCAAATAATTTTTTGTTGCCTAAACTCATCCTTTAATAGTTACAAAATTATAGATTGTTCACCAAGGCGGCATTGCTGTCATGATTAATAGGAGGAGAGTTGGGGAGGGGGGGGGGGTGGTGGTCAGGCATTCTTCACCTCCCTCGGAATTTGAGAAAATGGGTCAGATGCTGAGGACTATTACACTCTTCTCCCATCAGTCTCATCTGGAACAGGAATGCACACAGCAATTACAAAACCTGCCTCCGTGTAATGATGCTGATTCAGTTCATTAAAGTGAAAATAAAAGAATGTATGGGAACCTTAATTCATAACATCCAACCATGGCTATGCATGTCTTGTTGCAGAATTCACTTTTGCATTTGGTGCATTAAAAGGCATGTAATAAATATGCATACATATTATATGCAAGTATGAAATATCCCTAAAGTAAACCATTAATTAATAACCGTTACCTCTATTCCTTTCCATGCCTCCTGAATAACTAGTACCGTTTCTCATCCGGACATTTTTCTGTGGCAGAGGTCTGGTCTGTTTTTCCCGCGATGTTATTCCCACACGAGAACCCTGTAGTGTAGAGTTGGTGCTAGTGTTACTCCCAGAGATACTGGCCAGAGGGGCACCATATTCTTTGGGGTTGCCATAACGATACGATGTTGTGACAAACGAGTGTTCGTTTTTCTGGAAGTGAGGCTGTCTGCTCCCCGGACGAAAGCAGTTGCGGGGTGTCGAGATATCCACCGGGGGAAAGTCTTCACCAAACATGCCTGCAAATCACAGACCAGAAATGACGAGTGGTATTAAATGCAAAGACTTGTTTCATATTGCTAAACCAAACTATCATAATCATTGATGTACCTACGTATACAAGGCTTGAGATCAAAGCTAACTATTACATCATCATCATCAGTGAGCCACAATTGCTAATATAATTAAAGTTAATTAAAATTACTATAAGTAAAAGTAAAGTGAAGTGACTGAACTACTTAGTCTAACTCAAAGACAACTAGGTCAGTGCCACAGATGCATTGAAGAAGAAACTCAATGGGGCAACGTAAGGCTTTCATGAGTACTGTCTAATATTACATGTTTCGGATGCATTGCAAACTTTTTCAAGAACAACCGGTGGTGCTCTGTGGGCATTTTAAAGTTTAAAAAGAACATGTTTAGTTTAAACAATGTAATTAGCATTATAACATTTAGGTCTACACTGAGGAATCAATGTCATCACCATTTAAACCTCAAAGGAGAAGATCTCATCAAGTCTTATTTCACATTTGTTTGTTTGTTTGTTTGTTTGTTTGTTTGTTTGTTTATTTTATCACAAAAAAATTACAATACAATACAAATAATCAGGGGGAAAAAAAAATTTAAAAAAAAGTTTAGCAATATACTCATATGATTAACAGGTTATAAAAAATGACTTTTGAAAAATCAGCTCCTTCCCCCCTGACCCCCCCCCCCAAAGATTAAATCGTACAGACTTGGTTAATATTAAAAGCCTTTCCAGTTATCTATAATAATGAAAAATCTCTGAACCGCTCTTTCAGAGCTGGGTGTCTTAGCTATATATAGAAACATGCAATAGCAATCAAAATTTTCAATTTTTCTTGATTTATTCAATATCAGTAATAATCCATATGCATTCGCATCGTTATGGGAAAATGACTTTTGTAATAAATTCAACCCCCCCCCACCGCCCCCCAAAAACAAGAATTCAAAATACAAACATGGTTATTGAGTTTCTTTCCAGTTATCTATCATAATTAATGATGAACCTTTGAACTGAGTTGCTTTTAAGGTCGACTTTAATTACTGATCTAAACTGATGGGATAAGAAAGGTTAATTTTTGTAAGAACTAGACTGATGGGCCCCAAACACAATCAAATGAACTTCTATAAAAATTGTTGCCAAAATGTCAAACTATGGGATAATCGTTATTTTTTCAAATTTGTGACAAAACCTTTACATAAAACCTTCTTCAATCTTGTGCCCCTTTTGTTAATAAAATCGTTATTTTTGCAAATTTGTGACAAAACCTTTACATAAAACCTACTTCAATCTTGTGCCCCCTTTGTTAATAAAAAGTTTACTTTTATCCAATTTCGGTGATAAGAGAGTGCCCCTGGTTTTAAATTATGTAGGGATGTTTTATGAGTTGTGGTTAAATTCACAGTCAGATAGATCTATATATCTCTCAAAGTTTCTGTCCCATCCCCACGTTTAATCTTCAATCTGATACCTCCGAGAAAAAACCCCACATAACACTGGTACTGTGTAACTATTTTTATTTAAATCTGAATTATAAAAAGTCAGAATTAATGTTCAAATCCCAAGCTTGAACTTGGCACGTTTGCGGAAAAAAGTCACAGAGTATTCGAATTTAAATTTGAAAAGGTACAGAAATGAAATGCAAATAAATTAATTTTCAAAAAAATATAAAACAATGTAAAATATTAAAACATAAACAGGCCTAAACTAGAATTACCTAATAAAATCCTTATTACCAGAGTGAAGATACTCTCTCCTGCCCCCCCCCCCAGGCATACATATATGTATGTCTGCATACATATGTATATGTCTGACTGGATACATATCTGTTTGCCTGCATACATGTATGCCTGTATACATATATATGCCTGCATACATGTCTGCATTCATATGTATGCCTGCATACACATATGCATGCCTGCATACATATGTGGATGCCTGCATACACATATGCATGCCTGCATATATGTATGCCTGCATACACATGCATGCCTGCATACATACAGCATATATATGTATGCAAAAAACTTGTGTCTGTCTGTGTCTCGGTGTACATTACAGGTCTCTCTGTATATTCTACTGGTCTGCAAGGTATAAAGGTATAATGGTTAACATTCCCAGAGCGCATTACTTTACAGATGGTACCAAATACACTTGTAGTTCAATATATGGTCTGTTGGTTTGACTACTTGACATGTCTGAGGGTGGGTTTGTCTATATATCTATTCATGACAAAGCCGATGATGCACGTACTAGCTCTTCATCCACTAAATCTGTTATTAATTTCCAAAAGGTTAAATGCTTGTCAGGAATATCACCATATCAGCCAAATAACCAGAGCCCACAATGAAAATTACAAATACAAAAGAGGTTGTAGAATTTCTTTTGATATAAACAGGAAAGAACATTTAATTACTTGACTGGTGGTAACGATTTATGAGTTATGTGTAAATATGATACTACCAGCATGGTCAGAATATTACCAAGAAACTGCACAGCTGTAAGTTAGATAAGAAGTAAAGTTTCCAAACCATAGACTCTCTATTTTGGGATCGAGATACTCGTGATGAAAGTCCGTCGTATTGCAGCTATATTACTTTTAAAAGTAAAAATATGATTCCATAAATTCAGGAGATACCTTTGTTAGATTACAATCAATTTTCAATTTCATGTCATAAAGTACCACTAAGTGATTAAATTTCATCAGTAACGTCCTCTTCTTTTTCCTTCTTCATATTTTCCACGGGGAATTCGCAATTTTGCATTATTTGCTATACGTACCACAACAATGACAAAATGTTAATTCGTCAAGATTCAAAAATGTGATTTGTATAAGCAACATGCACTGATACATCAAAGAATGTGACAAACACAGTACTGTTAAATAATGTGAGAAGGAAAAAAAAAGAAAAATGAAGGAAACACACATTAAATTTTTAAGTACACAATGGCTGTGGTTCTGTGATGTCATTTTTTAGACTTGCTTCGGTCACGAAGTTCTTTCCTTAACTGTTTTAGAGGAACCGTATTATTACACGGATCTCAACCACATTCCATGGGTAATTATTGGTAATGCATGGTTGAATTTGAATATTTCCTCCCATAGAGAGTAACCCTTTACCTCTAGAATCCACCCTGGTGGACATGGTTTCGGTCCTTATCCGTCTCTCCATCTCTATCCGGCGGTCCAGGGTCCTATATAAATCACTCGACACCCCTCTCACCAGCTGAGGGTTTTGTTGGGATGAAATTGAGTTGTCATGAGGATGATGTGTGGTGGCCGACGAACTCGGATGGTTCTCGGAGCTGTCAAAACAGACAAAAAGTAAAACAGAATAAAATTCAAGCATCACTTTCTCAAGGGTTTTAAAGGGTCAATAACAATCTCTAAATCGAACTCTTGGTTCCGAACATTCGAATCATTCCCGGCCAAACGTTGGACAAAAGAAAATTGTTGCCCCAACCTTATGTCTTCATGGTTTGTTGAATCTTGTTCCGTTGCCGAGATATGTGATTGAATATTTATTTTGACAAGTATATATACGCAATTAGTTTGTGATGTCAAACATACAGTAGCCAAGACATTCTTAGTTTCTTCATTTGTCTAAAATAAATTTTCATGGTTTGCCATGTTGAGCTATAAAGCCGGCTACACACTCAGCCGATCGTGAACCGACTCAACTTGCTGGTCATGACATGGACAATTAAATATTGGGAGTATGTTGGGCTGCAGTTTCCCTGTGTATAAATTAGATTATGACTGCTCAAGATTTTTCCCAGTTTTAAGTCTTGTACCTTTCAGCCAGAACAACTGATTGGCTGGCGGTCAGCTGTGTTTTGAAGGACATTCACTACTAAAATTGCCCCATGTTTTTAATAATCGTAATTGCTAAGTGGGGAAGGGGGGATGGGGAGGGGAAGAGGTAGGGATTTCTTCTAAATGACTAACATTTAATAACACATGCATGCTACAAAATGTGGTTAACTTAGACTGTGCTTAAAACTGATGAAATATGATAGAAAACCATGTTGCATCACAGCCCCATGTTTACCCTCCCCCCCAAAAAAAACATTTTTCATATAGGGAAGGGGTACAGAAACCCCTACATGGGACCCGTTCTAGGGTGAACATCATTTACAAGCGTAACATAGTCCTATTAACCTCCAAAAACTCCTAGCTAAAATGGCTCTTAAATTTAGTCCAATATTTTGAATACATTGATATCGTTACTGAAAAAGTGAAAATATTGACATAATTACATCATTTATGATTGGGTTATATCACTGAAAACGATTGCCCAGCTATAAACATGGCTCCAAAAGCTGAGCAATAGTCAGAACTGTTAATTCACAGCACGTACTCCCTCACCTCATATAACCTATGCATTACCGGATTGCCAGATGCTAGAGCGAGGTTAATACGGTAATGCATAGGTTATATGAGGTGAGTACGTAGCTCGTTAATTCACAAACCGGGTAAGGTTTGGGGATTACAAAAAGACGGCAAACTGGTACAACTGTGCATACATTTACCTACAGTTTGTGTTATTGTCGTCTCTATATCTTTAGAGCTAGTAGACCACACTGAGTTTGTATTAAACGTTGGAATTTCTTAACAAATTTGTGGTCAGCAATGACAGCTGTACTGTAATGTGAAAGGGTAATTGAGTTTCAAGTTTGTTTGTTGATCTTTGTTATATGCTATGACACCCCCATGACTCTGACAGAGCTAAGAATAAACAAATATTGACATATATTATGAATGCCAACAGGACATAGAGAACACCCAATGTCTAGAGATCAAATAAAATCAGCGTTGGTACAGTATATCTGCCTTGATACTCGGTAGGTTTGGAATTAGACAGAGCACTTTAAACCGATTATTTACGTTATTACCAATAAGTTAAAATATGAAATTTAGCTACATGGCTAATGATGACCAAAAGAATCACTTGATATGGCATACATATCACAATCACCCATCTTCTGCGACCACGGTTATTTTATAAGCAATGCATGGAAATTATAGAGGTTTAATGTCTAGGCATAATATATACATCTGCCATCTAGTCTAAATTAGTCTAATCAAGTGATAATTTAGTCTAATTAATTAAGTGATCATGATTACATAAATCTGATGAGCGTTTCAAAACTCCCTAAAAAATGAAGCATGTTTTATTTTTCCCACAGGGAAAAAACTATGGAGTCATCGCTTTTACCAACCTTCCAAAATTGTGTGCGGGCCCACGGATTGCAAATTAAGTCAGCAATGACTACAAGGCTGATGGCAAAGTCGGTAATTACTATCACGGTCAGATTCGTCGAATACGGCAGCATACAGATATGTTGTAATCAAATATTTCAGCGTCCTATGATGCCGCTTAGCTCAAGGTAAATAATTCAAACATGACAGAGCTTTATTACACCCAAGCTGAAACTACTTTCTCCAAAGTTACTTTTCTTGACAAGAACCTCTAAAGTTGTCAGTGAAATTTCAGCTTGTTTTGGGAATTCGGTATTAGGCTAGGATAATTAACCACTGACTCTAGTGTTTCCTGTACTATAGTAAGAGACCTATAGGCAGTAATATACAGACTATACTGAACACTCCCCCAAACCTCCAGAATTGAAAAACAATTGCTTCTTTTTTTTCCGAATACAATTGTCAAATAATCAATTCATAAACATGGAAAATAATATACACATTCATTTAGAAGGCATAATATTGCTTTACATACTGTAGGTGTCTTATAGTCAAAAACTAGTTGAAAATTCGATCATCTGAATTTTTCAATTTACCTAACTACTGTACCATCGGTCCAGACCAGTTCTGCTACTCGGGGTCTCACTGCACATTAAACTTTATATGTAAAAGAAGAGGTCTAAACATACCTGGGAATCAGAACGTACCAAAGCCTCTGCCTCATAGCCGTCTTATACTTAACTGAAAACCTACATGAGATGCTTACATGGCTTGGAAGAATACAGCAACTACATAAATATCCACATTTTTACCAAATTTGGTTTGTAGGAATAGCCTGCTTTCCTTGAGAGAAAAATCACTTAAGCAATGTAGCACAAGTATGTATGATGTCTGTCTTTCATTACTTTGTCTAACAGATATATAATCCAAAGCAGTTGAATTCAAGCAGGAGTATGTTAAAAGAAATGAAAAAAAGGTTCCTCAAATAGTTTAATGTGCTGGCATATCATGTACACAATACACCTGATGGCTCTATCAAATCGATGACAATTTCACTGTCAAAAACTCCTTCGTAGTGGGTGTAAGTCTTAATGCAAATACAATGATACATGTACCCCAAAACATACAAAGGTGAAGTCCTATCAAAGCTACAGCAAGTTACAGCAAGGTGGACCCATATATATCAAAGCTATACAAAGGGGATGACAGAGGTGCAATGATAACCGGATTCTATGGGGATCATGAAGAGGCTTTTCTTTTGAGAATTGTTTAAACCACTCTGAATGAAAGAAACCCATCCAGTTTATTGATTCCTCCCTCATTCACTGACCAGGCTGTCACTCAGAGGCACTTCACATGTATACAGTGTAGATGGGAGGACACAAAGACAGAGGACATCGAACATGCACTCGGTAATAATGTCACAGAATCATCTCTAACATATTGTCACTCAGAGGCCCTTCACATGTATACAGTGTAGATGGGGCTAGTAGATACAGAGAGGACACAAAGACAGAGGACATCGAACATGCACTCGGTAATAATGTCACAGAATCATCTCTAACATATTGTCACTCAGAGGCCCTTCACATGTATACAGTGTAGATGGGGCTAGTAGATACAGAGAGGACACAAAGACAGTGGACATCGAACATGCACTCGGAAATAATGTCACAGAATCATCTCTAACATATTGTCACTCAGAGGCCCTTCACATGTATACAGTGTAGATGGGGCTAGTAGATACAGAGAGGACACAAAGACAGTGGACATCAAACATGCACTCGGAAATAATGTCACAGAATCATCTCTAACATATTGTCACTCAGAGGCCCTTCACATGTATACAGTGTAGATGGGTCTATTAAATGCAGAGAGGACACAAAGACAGAGGACATCAAACATGCACTCAGAAATAATGTCACATAATCATCTCTAACATATTGTCACTCAGAGGTACTTCACATGTAGCATGGACACTTCGAATTCCGGACACCTAAGCCATAAAACACCCCAAAACTATATCTTCTGGTATAAAATCACCTGAAAATATACTTGATATGGTGGGAGAAGTGTGTTATATTACGATACACGGCCAAACTTTCTTTCCTGCAAACTGTTTTCACGTTGTATTCCAAGAAGATTCTTGTGATTGTGGAACTGGTATTTCTTTGCTAGAGTATTGCTAATTTTCGGACACACAGTCCCACAGTGTGGCGCTGGTGATAAAATTGATGGCGCAGTTGCTCTTTCAGTAATTATAACAGACTTCATAGATCTCCATCATTTTATTGACAAATATGTAAGTATTTACTTGCACACGGGTCATTTTGGAGAGAAAATAACTGTAGCTTCATACTTTTTGGTGAAATTTGGCTCTTCCTGTAGGTTGTCATGGTGAAATCGTGTATTTCTTAGGGGTGTCCGAAATTTGTAGGTGTCCGAAATTAGCAATACTGACTATATACAGTGTAGATGGGGCTATTAAATGCAGAGAGGACACAAAGACAGAGGACATCAAACATGCACTCAGAAATAATGTCACATAATCATCTCTAACATATTGTCACTCAGAGGTACTTCACATGTATACAGTGTAGATGGGTCTATTAAATGCAGAGAGGAGACAAAGACAGGGGACATCGAGTATGCACTCGGAAATAATGTCACAGAATCATCTCTAACATACTGTCGCTCAGAGGCCCTTCACATGTATACAGTGTAGATGGGGCTATTAAATGCAGAGAGGACACAAAGACAGAGGACATTGAACATGCACTCGGAAATACTGTCACAGAATCATCTCATAACATATTGTTCCTTAGGACAGGCCTACAGTAACTTGCACAACTGTTGTAATGTCCTGACAGATGGAATATAAGGAAGTATGTGTCGTATGTGTAGGAATGATCTCTGTGGGTGTGGAAGGGAGGAGGGGCAGGGGGAGAACAAATTCCTGACAGATGGAATATAGTGTACATATCTTAATATATTGAAAATCGTAATGAGTTGGAAAATCAAGAAACAGTGAAAAAACTTCCAGCCTCCACCAGGATTCAAACCCGGGCCTCCCGCTATATATGCATAGTAAATAAATAAAGAACAACACACCAGAAAACTTCCACTTCGGAACCGGTTGGTCTTTTGGGACTCATCAGGCGAAGGCAGGAATCGAACCCTTGATCTTGTGTCACAGACCGAATATCCGAACCACTCGACCACAGTGATTCTACTCATGTGTGAATGCGTATAAATTGGCTATGAATAACTGTCATTGAGGGCGTATTACCCAAGTGTTATGATTGTACATGATCCTTATATACATGTTTATGGAATTATGTGTCATGTAGGAATGATCTCTATGCATGTGGAAGGGAGGAGGGGCAGGGGGACAGGATAGTTCTGACTTCCATCTTTTTTTTATACCAGATAGACCTAGAATGACTTGCATCTTCGGTTCGAAAAACAATTTGTTAGATCCCGATGTCAAAATAACAGGTTCTGTAGCATATATATGACTTCACGGTCTACTAACTTTTTTAATAGAATTTCTCGTTTTCTTCCAATCCAGGAGACACATAAACTTAATACACATAATGATGAGTATAGTTCCCTTTTAAAGCACAACAATACACAGATAGTTCCCTTTCAAACAAAAAGAACAATACACAGATCTCAATGGGTGAATCTATTTTAAGGGAAGCTGGTCATATCATCCAAATACCAAGGTCCTTCATGCATGTTACTGGAAATATAAAGTGAATGGATTTTTTTTATTTTTTTCAATTCTAATAATTGGTTTGTAACAAAACACAAATCAATAGACTGCGATATACATACAGTAAAACAAACATATATACAGCAAGTCCTACAAATAAGAAACTTGTTGTGAATTATTGTTGTGAATTAAATATCTTAATAGAATTAGGCACAAATTATGTACAATTACCAGATAAATCAAAACAAAGCTGCAAGCACATATCAGTTTCCCACTACACAAATATACCGAGCTGTGTATACTTTAAGGGTGTACGGCATTTATACAAATTCTGCACAACATTCACTTTTATATATCATGTTTGCTGTGGATCTGTTATAATTGGATGGACTGTCAATCCAGGGATTCAGTTATTTCTTACACTGCAGACGACTTACGAGTCTATATTCTTGAGATACGACCCCTTCAGACATCTGAGGCTTAATTATCAATTAAATTGGCTGGACTAATGAGTCTAACTCCACAGACCACCTAAAGCGTGCAGCTTGCCTCAGATGCAAAACAAAACTCGATATGATAACATGACGGCTTTCTATGGCCTTGCATGTATTTTAAAGACGATGCCATCGCTGCCGGTCCAACTTTTGTCAAGGACAACTTATTGAGGTGATTGTCATCTAACTACCTGTGCTCTTTTGTTTATATGAAGTTAAAAAATGAGAACATGGTTTGGTTGAGTTAAATTTAAAATTGATAAAACATTAAGATATAGGATATAAAATTTAAAATTGATCAAACATTAAGATATATCTTTATTAACATAAAGATATATATATATAGGACATTAAGTCATCAATTTAGCCTATTATGTATGTATGTATATGTGATCTTTCCCCGCAAGCAGGAACTCGCGAAAGAAGCCATGAAGGCTTATAGACTCGCAAGCTGACCGAAGCCAATCTCTCGGCACACATCCATTTAACGTCCATGTCGGGAAGTTGTAATGTAATGAATATACCACCTGTTTTTACCTCCATGGTTTGATAAACTTCATAGTTGGTACATAGATATGTGGATCTATACCTTATTGAGTGCAATATCATAATTATGTACAAAGTCACAGTGTACATGCATTGTTCTCAAACACACTGTAAAATGTGGCAATTTAGAGAATCAGTAAAGCCTGCTGGCCTTGTGATTTTGCTTAATTTGCAAAGAGAATGAATTTACATAAAATACACGCCTACAAACCCTGCACTAAGTCACATTGAAGGTTGCACTGCTATTGAAAGTCAATCAGGCCTACAGTATAAGCACAAGTGTTTACTGCCTAGTTTACTTTCCTTTACAAATAGACTGCAGTTTGTTCAAGTTTATGCATAAGTGCATAAACTAAATGTTACTTGTGAAATACTTTGAAGTACAACAAGTGACAAATCAAGGCTACTGTAGTACTTGGGTATTAGACAATGACTTCTGTTTGCTAAATGTCTGCCGTATAATAAAGCGAATGAAAAAAATATCTCACAGTAGTGTAATGGTTCATGGCCTTAAATGAGTCAGGGAGTTGTATGTAGCCTACTAACTTTGGTTTGTGCTAATGCATTTACCTCTAAATGGGCCATTCTCTGGAAATTGAAACTGGCATGAAAAAAACTAAAATGTTCATCAGGACCAAACATTATATTTTTTGTTCAGAGGGATACATCAAGTTTTCTGTTACATATTTTTTTCATTAAAATTACAACCATAGCATACTAATTTGCATAAATTTGCATAATTAAAAGTTAAGGCCAAAATTTGTTGTTTTTAACTGTATATTTGTTTTCTTCTGCATGAGTATCTAGAAATAATATTTCAGTTATCAACTATCACATGGAGGCAGTTTAACATGGGTTAATTTATTTCATTCCTAAAGCAGAGGTTCCTGATCTTCAATTCTTCGTTAATAATGGGTGCTATTTAGCATAATTTTGATGTCACACACGTTACCCAAATAACTCAAAAGTTTTCATAAAATGTAACTGATAACTTATGATATCCACACTTGATATGCAACCGTTCTTTGTAAAGACTGTTAGTTCTGAAAAATATCCAGTCAAATAATTATTCCTACGATTAATTAATCGGTCACACATGTGACCGATGGTCACGTGTGTGATATTTATTGTCATGGGTGTGACAATGAAGCCCCAAGTTGAGCATTCAACAAAACTAAATGGACTAAAAATTGTTAGCAGACTGGTTTGTTATGTGTGTGGCATTACAACAGTGTCACATGCAAATGAGAAAAGCTCCATGCAATGAAATTGCAGCAGCACTGTGGACTTGGACTGTTGTTATGTCATGAGTGTGTGGCATTACAACAGTGTCATATGCAAATGAGAAAAGCTTCATCCAATGAAATTGCAGCATCCATGAAAATGCAGAATGTCACACACATGACCCAACAATGTCACACACATGACCCTCCATAAAGAAAACCATGGCAGTAAAGCTATCTTAAAGTACTTCCTATGGAATATCAACATCAGTGCTGTTCTGTGGCCATTACTAGAGTCAACATTTGCACAGCAAAAATTGCATACTATGGAATGAAAATTTAGAATGTCACACATGTCACCCAACAATGTCACACAGCTTAGCTTATGCAGTCATGATTATGCTAATTTTTAGAAGTGAAATATTTAGGTGAAATGTCTTGTTAGAATGAAAACACATTATGGTAGAAACATGAGAAATTAGGGTTATCCAGTCCTGTTAGAAACAGGAATTTGCCAATGATTGTTTGTGCAAAATTGTCAAATTATAGACCAATTTCAGTACTCACTTCTCTATCTAAAATAATTGAGAAACTTATTTACTCCAAAACTATAACTTTTCTAAATAACAACAACATAATTTCCGATAATCAGTATGGTTTTCGTCAAAATCATTCAACTAGTATGGCTGGCCTTGATGTCATTGATTTTATAACTACTGGTTTTAATAATAAGCAGTCTACCCTTGGAATATTTATAGACCTATCAAAAGCTTTTGATACGGTCAATCATGATATATTATTAAGCAAACTAAGTCATTATGGGATTAGGGGACTTGCGTTTACCTATCAGATCGTAAACAGAGTGTTATTATTGGTGAACACGTTTCAGCTTATTGTAATATAACTTGTGGTGTTCCTCAGGGATCTATTTTAGGACCGCTCCTTTTTCTCATTTTTATCAATGATCTTCCTAATTGTTCAAGTATTCTTAAATTTTGTCTTTTTGCTGATGACACTAGCATATTATTTAAGAATAATGATTTGAATGCATATAATCGTATTTTAAATAATGAACTTTCTGTTATTGCAGATTGGTTTTATGCTAATTAATAAGTTGTCTCTTAATGTCAATAAAACTAACTTCATAGTTTTTCACACTTACCATTCCACTAAACCCAAACTAAAACTTATCTTGAACAATACAATTATACATGAAACAGAAAACGTTAAGATCCTTGGAGTTCAACTTGACCCACTCTTAAGCTGGAAAACTCACATTGATTATATTTGTACTAAAGTGTCTAAGACGATTGGCAATCTTTATAAAATTAGGCTTCAGGTTCCTCATCAGGTATTATTATCCCTTTATTATACATTGGTTTATCCTCATCTTTCGTATTGTAATATTCTCTGGGGCAATGCGCATACTGTTCACCTGAATAGATTATTTGTGCTCCAAAAGAAGTTGATACGACTGATTAGCAAATCAGATTATCTAAGTCATACTACTCCTATTTTTAAGAATTTAAGTATTTTAACAGTTTTTGACATATATCAACTCCAGCTTGGAATCTTTGTGTTCAAATATCTTCATGAATTACTTCTACATAGCCTTAGTTAGTATTTATCCATAGTAATATTTAGTATCTTATTATTAATATTAATATTAGTTTAGGTGCAACTGCAAGGAATGTGAGCCATAGTGGGCTTTGCTATATCCCATTGTCATCCTCATTCTTTCAGTTCAGTTTTGTGGGAATCCTGTGGCATAATTCTGACAGTGTCTCTAGCTGGTAATGATTGTGCTTGTTTGTTGAAGTATTAATGTCTCTGTCTTTGTTCTTTTGTGCTTGTTAGGGTTACTTGAGTTGGTAGTTTTGGCTTCAAAAGTGTTTCAGTCAAAGGTAGAGTGTTTTTGTTCTGTAACTGAACAGTCTTTGCGCTGGACTTGTGTCAAGACCCTGTGATGTTATGTGGTTAAACTGCCACTTCTTTTCAAAGTTTAGAAATTCACTGGATGAGAACTGTGGTCCGTACTCCAATGCCTGACATGCAGGATGTTGGGATGCCGTGACATGCAAACTGTGCCTTCAGCTAGTGTATCACTGTAAAGCTACCTACAGAGCCTAGTAGAAAGTCAATTTCCCAGAATCCTGGGTAGTAGTCTACAGTAATTGTAGTATCTTTAACCCTAACATAAAAGGGTATCACCAATGTTATGCCACACCCAGTTGAGTAGACTTGATGTTATCACAAGAAACGAATAAACCAGCATATCATATAAAGCTCTCTCTGAATCCTTCTTAATCCTGGACCATCGGAAGCCTAAAGACAGGTTCTCCAGGACAGAACACTGGCGACAATTAGGTTGGGATGGCAGGCAAACAAAAGTTACATAGGGAGCTCTGGTAACGACAAGTGGAATGGAGGCGATATGCACAGGATTGGATTATCACCATGACAACCGGCGGCAGAACCGTAGACGGCAATGCTGGGACTAGTTCTGCGACTGCCGATGTACAGTATGGACTGTACAACGTAGCTGGGAGTATCAATTACACTACAGGTAGAATTAAAACATAAAAGGTATTAATTAATGTTGGGGGTGAGGATATCAAAATGGAGGTTGATACAGGAGCTTCACGCTCAACCATATCAGAAAGGGAATACCATTCCTTGCTTGATACATTTCCTTTACACAATATGGGAACCACTTTGCACAGTTATTTTGGAGGAGAAGTTCCATTGCTTGGGGCTAGCTATCACAGTACCATGCAGTTAGGTATGGGAAACAGGTAGAAACCCTAGAATTGGTCATAGTGGAGGGTAACCGACCATCCCTCTTATGCCGAGATTGGTTAAGAAGCATAAAGCTAAAGTGGGATGGCATATTCTAAATGGATACCAAAACCTAAAGTTACCATACCCAAAGGGGATCACCACCTGCCCTACAAAAGTTGCTTGAGCAACATGAAGAATTGTTTGAAACAGATTCTAGTAGGATACATATGGATTTACTGCTACCCTTAATCTCAAAATGGGGACAAAACCAGTGTACCAAAAGGCCCGTCCTGTACCCTATTCGTTAGTGGGAAGGGTAAATAAGGAGTATGAGAGATTAAAAGACACAGGAATCATGAATCCAGTGAAATATAGTGAATGGGCGCCCACTGTTCATGTCCAGAAATCCCAAGGCCAAATGTGGGGAATATAAGAAGGTAAACGAGGATGACGGGTACAAACTGCCAATGCACAGGATCTATTTGCAAAGCTTGCACAAGAGGGCATACAGCCAAGCTGGGTATATTCAAGGGTCAATTCTAGAATTAACTGGGGCATTTAATCAGTTGAAACTTGACCCAGATTCTGCGGAGTTGTTGATCATGAATACCCACCCATCAAGGTCTTTTAAGGTCAACTCGTTTGTGTTTCACTGTAAAAACTGCTAGTTTTCAGGCTACCATAAGATCCTATCAGGCATTGACAACGTATTTTGTTACATTGATGACATCCTAATTGCTACCACTACAGCAAACGAGCATTTGACAGTTTGCAGTTAGTTTTTGAGAGAGTTAGACAGCACAATGTTCACCTCAATATTACCAATTAAGTGCCAGTTCTACAAATCTCAGGTTCAGTATTTAGGTCATAGACTAAGCACTGAAGGAATCCATCCTTTGCATAATAAGGTAGAGGCTATCCTAAAGGCACCGAGACCAACTAACATGTCAGAGTTGAAATCATTTCTTGGCATGATCAATTATTATGGGAAGTTTGTACCTCATTTGGCAACCAAAATAGCTGGCCAAGCTATTGTGATAATGAATCAATTCAGCCTTATTTTAGGCGCAGACATGAGCTGAGTTTGGAAGATGGTTGTTTGATCTGGGGTCGCAGATTCCGACCAAACTTCAGCAACGCATGCTTATCGAGCTTCATGAGTGCCATCCTGGAATGTCACGCACGAAGGCTCTTGCTTGCTCTTATGTTTGGTGGCCAGGCCTAGAAAAAGATATAGAAGATACAGTACGTATGTGTCCGGAGTGCATCAGCACCCAGAATAAACCTCCGGTGGTTCCATTGTTGCTCTGGCCCTGGGCAACTGAGCCTTGGCAACGGATACACCTTGAATTCGCCGAAATCAGTGGTCAGCAATTTTGCTTGTAGTGGATAGTCACTCCAAATAGCTAGAGGTCATTCCTATGAGGAGTACCACTGCTACTGCAACTATTACAGTTATGATGTCGTTACTGGCAAGGTTTGGTCTTCCAAAACAGGTGGTATCAGACAATGGGCCACAGCTGTAGCTCTTCAGGATTTAAGACATTTTTGAAGGAAAACCAAATTGACCACACCTTGTGTCCTCCCTCGCATCCAGCTAGTAATGGGCTAGCTGAAAAACATGTCCAGACCAAGTTTAAAAGAATGTTTAGTAAATGTGACCAAAATATGTCTCTATAACATAAGGTTGCTAATGTACTGTTTCATTACCGTAATATTCCCCATTCCACAACGGGCAAAACCCCTGCCGAACTTTTCCTAATGGGGGCCCCCAGAACAAGACTCTCTCTTGTTAAGCCCAGCCATAAATCTAAGGTCGAAAGGCAACAGGTTTAAACCAAAATGCAACGTGACAGAGTTGCCCAAGGACATGACGAACGTTACTCCATTAACCAAAGGTTGCATTTATCAGCTCTCTTGACCTCAACTAACTGAAACTTTATCTCCTGCAAACAGATTGTGATTGGTTTATTTGTTCACACTTGCCATGTCTGCCTTGAACTGATAGTGATTTGGCTACTATAGCTGTGTGATGAGTTGTATAATAGAGGAAAAGGCAGCTCAACTAAGGTGCGAAAAGATGGGACTGATCACTCAGCTAACCAACTGGAAAAAACCTGCCGTTCAGTACAAACGGCGTTTTTTTGGGATGCAATTAACATACAGCTAATGGACTCTTTCGTGGCATGGATGAGGGTTTTTGACTTGTATCAACCAGTTCGGGTGAAAAACATGCGGGAGGGAAGGAAAGATGGATCCCAGGGACCATTGTTCAGATCAAGGGGCCCAACACTTATCTGGTGAGGGTACTGAGTAATAATCACAGATTTGTTCATGCAGATCACCTAATACCAGATGACTCTAGCAAACCAAATGTGTCTGAATACCAGAGTAATAACCTACCAATTACCGGACATAACCCTTACAAGACCCGATATGGGCGTACTTCAAAGCCGCCTAGTAGGTCACATGAAGGATTACGTCAATAAGTAAACGTCAAAAGTCTGTAGTTTTCTCATTAGCTTTAATTATTTCATTTTGACATCCTTTGTTATTTATCATATTGATTAAAGTACACCTTTCATAATTAGCGATCTAATTGTTACTCGTTCAAGTTCATTTTCTGATAAGTCGTTATCTGAGGGGCGGGGAGGAATGTAGTATCTTTAAACCTAACGTATACGAATAAACCAGCATATCATATAGAGCTCTCTCTGAATCCTTCTTGATCCTGGATCATCGGAAGCCTAAAGACAGGTTCTCCAGGACAGAAACAGTAATGAGGTAGTTAGTTTTTTTGGTGGAAGTCAAAGATACCAGTTTCAACTTTTGCCCAGGGAAGTTGTTCAACTTGATGAGTTGTCAGAGGTTCATTTAGTTGGATGTTGTCCATACTTCTGCAGATGTCACATGTTTGACGTCTTGTAATTTTCAAACTCATACCTGGACAGTTACCAGATTTGCATGCTCGTCTGAGGCATGCAGCAATTCCCATGTAAGATGAATTATTCCTGTCCAACATGTCTCGCTGGAGAGTTATTTGGGTAACTGCTCTCTTACCTGAAAAGATTATGTTAACCTGAACTAACAGTTAATTCATTTCTGCAATGAAAGTATTGTAGCAATAAGAGGAAGTGAGTCTATTGAGTAGGCTATCCTTTCTGAATTAGTTCTTGGAGCATCTGTAGAGTGTATAGCACGCTGTGTGTTCCTGTATTTCCTTTAACCATGGCTCAGCCAAAGGGCAATTGTGTTACCATGTTGATTGTTTCTGTCTCTTTGGAAGTACGTGCCCTCGTTGCTTGTTGGGTGATTATGCTCTACTTAGTTTGGCAGCTAAATACATAGTTTTGCCTGATATGTAAGAAATGTATGTACTGTAGCTTTTTAAACACAGTCGCATCCTCTGAAGACGTTTAAGCTCAAGGTAAAGCTATAAGTTTTCCAATTTTTTTTGTCAAGGGCTAAATTTGGTGAATCAAACTTGAATTTACAAGTATTTGTTCCATGTTGAATATCTCTTCGTTTAAAATCAAACTGTCTGAACGTATTAACTATTTCAGTGTAATCAAATACTGTGAGGTTATGAAGACCATACTATTGTCTCTGTTGTAACACATCTCGGCTCCATGCATATTGAGGCCTCAGTCAGTGGTTACTTTATTGTATAAATCCACTACCATAACGAGCATTGTACTCGTAGTATAATTAGCAGTTACATTAGTTAGTTACATTAGTTGTATGATTAACTAATGCTAGGCACTGCTGTAGTCCTGTATAGTCGTATACACAAGTGCAGTATCAGTATCGGGAAAACTAGGCTTTTGAGTGGTCCCTTTGCATAACACAGTCCTCTACCAAACATGTTTCCAATGAAGAAAGTCACTGTCTTTACAGACCATGTTGGAATTTGTAGAAAGTTTTGCATTAAACTTGAGGTTTAATTGTGAAGAACATAAAATTAATACTCATAATAATTTGTCAGTCCCTATATATACTGAAGGCCCAAAGAGTCTAATCTTTATCTGATGGTTAACCATCAGATAAAGATGGTGTCTATGTGCATGACCTTGGCTAGTATAAACATGAAGTGTACAGTTGTCATACGTGACAAGTACTGTAGATAGACAGTAATGGGAGCAAGAACCCAACAAAATGCAGGTCAAAGCTCAATTGCCCTCATCAGAAGTTAACAGTCTTTAAACCAAGTTAACATGATAATTAAACTCTAACCAAATTTGCAAGTATAGGGTTAACTTCATACAAGTAGTAAACTCCTATATGCATAGTGTATAGGACGTTAGGGAGCTTAAACGATTTGAGTAAAACCTACTGTTTTGTAGTGGAGAGCAAATATTATATTTAGCCAGATTTCACTTCACTTCACCTTTGTATGTGTCATGTACCGCTATGTATATGACTATTTTCACTTATGCTTTTACTATATGTGCTGTACCTTACTGTATCATACATGTAAACAGGCCTACAAATTAAGTGCCATACTCAGCAGAGACATTCACTGTTAATTAGAAGTTTGGGAAAGTTTTTTCCTTTGTAAGTAGATCAGGTAGTCAGTGGATTCCACACTAATTCACATAAATCCTCTAGTCAATGATGTTCTTGTGCAGAAGTGGAACATATTTCTATAAAACATGTTTATTACGGTATCTTTATGTAGTCAAATGTCTGCTGTATAGACCCCAACTATAGCACGCTATCATGCAAAAGTTTCTTGAGATTACGTAATTGACATGCTTTGGTCATAAAATGACCTCTTTTTACCAATTAGCCTGCAACGCCTGCCACATATTTATTCTTGTATGAGGGTCTCTGGTGAACGCTGTATGAATAACTACATTGTAGACATGAACATATTACCACACAGTGTTTACACAAAGAGCCTAATGGTGTTAAGAAGCTATGCAGGCTAATTATTACGACTGTGGCATGAGGTCTATTACGTAATCACAAAACTTTCCTACTGTAGCTATATATAGCATATGCTATAATTGAAGCCAATAAAGCAGATCTTTAATTGTTCATTGTGGAACAGAACTTAGGGAGTCATTTGTTAAAACTGTCCTTTTGTAAAGAATAGTTATCCATGTATGTTATTATGATGCATGTTGCAGCCTGCAGTTGTATATATGTATTCATGCAGCTGTGAGTTGGTGCATTTGGGCCATGTGGTCCAATTTCCTTAGGTGAGCACTCCCATTAATTAGAGAAGCTAGATCACTCATTGCTGTTGTTTGAAGATTTTATGAGTTTGCTTAGTATATCCTTACTGACTAGAAGTATTTAGATCGGTCATTACTTAATGGCCATCATGGTGGTTAATCAGTTCCGGTAGACCAGGTCCATCTGGTCCATAGGTATAACCTGAGGCTGTTTCTTTGTGTTTGTGTCCATGTTGATCTACAGTAATAAACTGATGACCGTTGATCTCTGGTGTTCACCTGTCATCATTTGTTTGACGGACCTGTGCCTCCCTATTCCTTATAGTGGTGCGGTCCATTTGTTTGTATGTATGTATGTATGTATGTACAGTATGTATGTATGTATTTTAGATCCTCCTGCAAGCAGGAATTCGCGAAGAAGCCTCATTGGCTTATCAAAGCCGCAAGCTGACCAAAGTCAGTCTCATAGATTCATATTTAACGTCCATGATTATGAATTGTCAATTGTCAACAACTCTGTAACTGGATGACAAACATTAATCTTGTTGTGACTCGAACTCGGGACCTTATGATTGAAAGGCATGGGCATTTAATTTACGATAAACCTTCCCCCATACTTGGATACATTATTGATGACCATAAACCCATTGTGCCAGCTCTGCTGATATAGGCTACTGTCCAATCCCTTGCAGTCCATTCTTGAGTAGATGCAGTGGGCTCTTGGAAGTTTCACAGAAAGAAATAATGATAAAATTTAAATCTCCATTAGTTGACTAATTCCAAAACTTCAAGTTGGTGTGTCCATTGCGCTCCCAATAAACTCAATAAGTATGTTTTGTACAATTGTACAAGGCAACTTTAATAATGTGGTTTAGAAACATCTTTGCCAAGTAGAAAGTCAGAGCACAAAATTTACAGTTGAAAAAAGAAAGAGTCCTAGTTAAAAAAGATTAATGTTTTTTTGCTTCAGGTGGTACAAGGCAAGACATGAAGTCATTTTGGTCTGGTTTCAAGAAAGATCCTAGTGTAAAAGAGATGCTGCTAGATACAGATGCATCAAACATGGATGCAGAAGAATTGTCAGAAGTATTAAGCCTACTTCCAGAATGGAAGGGGAAACGCATTCTGGAACTGGGAGGTGGAATTGGGTAAGTGTTCAAAACATTTATTGCAGATGTGAGAGAGAGCTGTATTGTACACTGGAGTATATGCAGATCTTGATATTGTAACATCTTATAATAAAGGCTGATGGCCCACTAAATTTTTTACGAAATAACAAACGACTGTATTCAATTGTAAAGTTAACTCTCAACCTGTAACAAAAGTTAATCTTTATGTTCACTGGCTCGCTTGTGGAGAAGGCTGGTTGAGTTGGCCACGAGATGTTAGATAGTACGTTTGATAAAATATACGCACGGTTCCAGTGTTGCACATAGTACTTTTGATTAAATATATGTTACGCACAGTTCACAGTGTTGTACATAGTAAATTTTTGTATCCTTCCGAACTCTACATTTACCGTAATCGGCCTTACAATGTTAAAGCTTGTTTCATTATCATAGGCAGCATTAAATCAATACATATAGCCCTTGTCCTTATTAAATTGTCCAAAATACAATAGTCTTTTTCAGTTCTGATATGTAACAAACAATGACACTATCATAATGAGCTGCTTTTTTTAATTTTCATGCAAATTAGGTCTTCAGTATCGCCCTCAAATTTTAACTTGCTAAAGTTGCTGGAAGTTTTCTAAAGTACTTTTCTAAAGGTTTGATTCTTCTCCATTTTCACAGACATGGGATCTGGAGTGTTGAAAAAGACAAATAAATATATCAGTGTTGATAACTATATTTCTAGTGCACATGGCAAAAAAATACTTGTTGACATTTGATCATGGGTAACCATTCTCTGAATTTCTAGCATATTGGAGTGCCAAACTGCATGATGAAATTTAAGTCTTTCCATTGCTTAAAATTACCCAGGCAGTTTTCTGTTAATCATTTTCTTCTGTTAAAAATGCCAAATTACTCTTTCTGAATGGAAACTGGGGCGTGATCCCTGGTTTCATGGTATGCCTGCAGGGTACTGTGGCTTCTGACTGGAATGTCTATATAGGTATCATCACAATTATAAGGGCTGGATGACTGCAGTTGGTAGAGGATTTGGCTGGTATAATGCTCAGAGGTCGACACTGGTTCAAATCCTGTTTTAGCTATGAATTTCTTTGCTCTTTTAATTTCAATTCACAAGATCGAGCGAGTATATGACTCATTACTAAATACTGAATATTTCATAAATGTTCTTCTTTGTGAAGGATTATACATCATATGTTGGAACTGTGTAGGACTTAAAATTGTTCATGAAAAAGTACTTCATGATACTGATTGTTTGCAGCCTCAATATAATTTGAATTCTGTGACCACATCTGGTAGAAAGCATCTCATTTTGTCTTGCAATTGTGGTGATGACTGTGTTACAAGTAGGGTGGTTTCTACAAGAACAATGTACTGTAACACTAAATTAGTAACATACATGGTAACTTATTTGAAACATATGCGTGATACTGGGTAATGATTATCAACGTCCTGCAAAGTACAATTAAGAAGCAAATATTCAGTTTGACCTGTATCCCCCACCCTCTTTTTCCTTGCCCATTTTGTGGGTTTATTACCTTAATAGACATCCTCATGTTATATACCCCAACAGACGATATGCAGGGGTGTTGGCCAAGCAGGCAGAGCATGTGACTACTGTGGACTTCATAGCAGAATTCATCGAGAGAAGTAAGGAAAACAACAAGAATCATGGAAATATTGAGTACAGAGTTGGTGATGCTATGAACCTAAGTTTCCCAGAGAAAAGGTAAGAGATTACCAGTGACTACAGGTACAGAGGCCCAGAGAACCCTAGCTGGCAAGGGGAGGATGGGAGATGGGGTTGGGTGGCAGGCATGCAGGAAGGAGTGAGTCAGCAGTATGGATCAGAAAGGGCATTTGAATTATTCAGAATGTTTAAGTTTACTTCTTGAAAGTATCTCCAATGACCACATGCCAATATTTTATACTTTGCTCTAACTCATATCAATATCTTTCGCTCTTTCCTGCATGTGCAGCATTGTTAGACAAACATCTTTAGCTTCCTATGGCTCCATCATAGAAACATAACTTCAACTTGCCGTTTCACTACTACTGCTTTCTTTGTTTCTTAGTTTGAAACGGAAAATGATTTGCTGAAGAGTTATCTTTCTAATATGATCTATGCAAAGACTGTACGTTGACCACCTGACTGGGGGGTGGTGGGGTAGGTGGGGGTTGTCAAATCAGGAGCTTCTCTCCAAAGGGGTCTGCAGACCCCAGTTTGACTCTAGACATTTTCTATTTTACTGCTGTTTTAATACCTCAGTCATGGTTGGGATGTTGATTGTTTGATGGGTAGCTTATGGCACCGAATTTTCCAATGGAGGCCTCACATCCGGATGTGGGATGGGGGGTGGGGCTGGTGGCATGGAATGAGATGTTGCTTTGGAGACGTTAAACAGTGGAAGGATCACAAGGCATATATTTTTCCTTGTCTTTTCAGTTTTGATATTGTGTTTTCTAATGCTCTATTGATGTACCTTCCCATACAAGACATAGAGACGTTGAAGAAACGTTTGCTGATCTGGCTGAAAGATGATGGTTACTTTTTCTTCAGGGAGTCGTGTCATAGACCAAGTGGTAAGCTTTGGTTGTAAAATTTATCTCTCAGGCTTGCATTATCATTTACAGTTGTATTCATTGTCCTAACTGTCATTAACTTGCCATAGACAGGCAAGTAACCTATGCAGTCAAATTGGTGTGTGTGTACATGTATGCACGTAAGTGTGTGCGTATATGATGCCCTAGCTTGTAAACATCATATCTCAAGATGGGTAACCTCTTCAGTTCTCATATTGGCACGTTGGCAAGTCTGAAAACCTTTTTAAAAATGATAACCCCAAAATTAACCATTAAAATTTATATTTGATATGTAAGTCTGCCATGGCATAGCCTGGAGTGCAAAAGGCCTATTGTTTTAGGGAGGTCAAATGTTACATACTTGAAGTGAAAGTGTGAAACATTGCAAACATTATAACTCCAAAACTTTTACTGCACAGTCTGTCCACCTGAGTGAGTACTTGTAACAACTGTATTGCTTGTTCCTGTTAGTCATGGTTCATATTAGCTAATATAAGGTTGCAGGGGAGGTGAGCAGATTTAGATGGAAGTGTGAAGGAATGTTTGGTCAAACATTTACTGCACATTCTGTCCACCTCAGTGAGTACTTTCAACAACTCCATCCCTTAATTGTTCATGACAGTCATGGTTCATTTTAGCTAATATAAGGTGGCAGGGGAGGTGAGCAGATTTAGATGGAAGTGTGATCAAGACACTCATTGGCCAGTATTTTTTTTATCCGTGAGCAGAAATTTTGTGCATGTCCATGATTCATACTGATCGATTAGACAATATCAAATTCACAAGGATTTTGATTATATACCAATCATTACCTAACTATTAACAGAACCATGAGGTTACAATCACATGCGTGCACATGTATGCATCAGGCCATTTTAGATCAGTAAGTTCCATAAATTTTTAACCTAGCACAGAATACTACACATTTCTCATCAAATTTCTAGCCTACACTCATGAGAAAATATGCACTTTATCAGATATTTTCTTACATACTAGGCTATTTTTGTTCATACACAGGAAACTTCAGCTTACAGAACAATCCGACTTACTACCGTGGCCCCCATGAATATCATGATATATTATGGAGCTCTTCAAGAAACGGTAATGAAAAGTGGGAGTTTAGAGTCATTAATGCAAGAAGTTTGCAGTGCTATGTAAAGGTAGGCGTTTATGCCATCATACAGTAATTAACACATCTTCAGACAAATGCTGCAAATTTTATAGTCGCAAACTCAACCACCAACATGCAAGGAGATGATCGACAGACTTCTCCAGATAGTTATATATCAGAAATATGTTATTCCATTGTCTAACTCGTGGCTGAAGACTTTCAAGTCTTCAGCCACGAGTTAGACAATGTGGATTGATGTCATACTTGCTCATGAGCAAGTATGACATTATCAACCCACATATGTACTTGAACTTTTTATGTTTTACAAGTTTCTTTATTGGGATGTTCATTTTCTACAATAGACTCTTGGATTCGAGGAATGCTGTATCTAAACTATTGAAGCAAATTTGGAAGCAAGTATGACAATATCAACCCACATATGTGCTTCAACCTTTTTATGTTTTTCAAATTTCTTATGATGTTCTTTTTCTATAATAGACTCTTGGCTTCTAGGAATAGTGAATCTAAAATATTGAAGCCCCAGCTTGTATGACCATACAAATGGTATTGATTTCATCATCAACACACTTAACATTCCATCAGTGATATGAAAATACAACATATATTGAAAGATTTCAAATTCTATTGGTGCTATGACATCACAGATGAAAGAAATGATATCTCCCGAAATAACAAAGTGGAACAAGATTTATCGTAGCTCTTAAGTTGAGAGAGTTGCACATGAATGTTCATCACAGAGTTAGGTCTGTATCATATAACATACATATAGCGGCCATTGGTTTTCAATCTTCAAGAAGCATTTTAAGTTACTCCCAGGAGTCCCATGCAAAGCAGTTCTCTGGCCAACAGCATGGAGATATAAGATTAAAGTTTTGTTCCTGGAGGTGTTTGATTTCACACCCCAGCTTGAAGTTTTAATGTCTGAGAAATAATAGTTTAGAGGCTCAGAAATTACAGAAAAGTAATTTTGGAAAATTTTAGCAATTTTTATTAAAGCTAATCGTAGTAGCAATACTTTGAAGTGTTTACTTAATTTTGGTAAATTTTGTAGTACTTGACGATACTGTAAAGCATCTGGATGTATAATGTACAGAGTATAATTACAGTATGGAGACTTATAATATTAAAAAAACAATTAAAAAACTTGTCCAATTCTGGGAATGGACAAGAGAGGTATAGCCACCGATCTCTCAAAGATGAGAAACATTGGTTAATGTTGTAGATTTTCTCTGTACTCTGTCTTAATTGTCTTATCTACATGTATAAGCATTACTTATTCCATATATGTATGCATGTAAACTAGTCTTAGTTTTATTCTAATTAGAATCCACAAATCATTAATCCACTGAGGAATATAATATTCTTATCAACAAGTTGCATAGTGATGAAGGTTCTAAATGAAGAAACATTGACAACAAAAAGCACTCATTCCAAATGTATCACATTTCAACAACACTATGGCAACAGCAAAGAAATGCTTTGTAAGAAAATCTACCCCGATGACTTGAAAGACTCCTTCCTGGAAAGAAGAAAGAGTTCATCTTGTAAAATTAGCTTATATCACCTACAAAGAATCATATTTATGGTTAGGACTGGTTAGGATATGAAAATGGGGTTCACAACTAACAGTGTAGAATGTTCTGATTGACCTTGCTGCGACAATTCTTATTTCATTCATTAGTTGTTACTCTTAGCAGTCAATGGTCATATTCGTATAATTTAACAGTTACAAACTGACTTTTTTTGACATGTAATGTAGAGAAGTGTTTCAAGAAATATTTACACTTGTCAATTATACTACTGAGCTATAAATTGGCAGGTTTCCAGTTGTTACCAAGGTTTCCCCATTTTCTTGCAAGTTATCAGCAAAATCAACATGCATTAAATTTGTCAATTGCATAATTAGTTTTCAAATGCGGCAGTATTTTACCTTTTAGCCTTGATAAGAATTACTAAAGTTGGAACAAAATTTGTCCATGACATATCCTCTTTTTATATTTTCAGGAAAAAGGTAACAGAAATATAATATGTTGGCTGTTGCGGAAGTGTAAGCCAGGTAGCTGGATAGAAAAGGTATCTGCCGATCCAATGGAGTCGTTGAAACAGAAACTGAAGTCAAAGAAAACCATCTTGCAGTTGGTAAAACTATTGGGCGACAACTGCACCACCCTCTTGGGATGTCATTTTAACAAGGTAATAAAATGCCAGATGATATGCAGAATATAACACTTTTGGTAATGAATCACAGATGTTTGAAAACGAAATGATAAACATGTGACAATTTTCAAATGAAACTTGATTCTATTGCAATTGCATATAAATGATTAAATATTACTCATGTAAAAAGTTGGACAAATACTTCACTCAACACTGGGTGTTGTATCCGATCGTGTGTATCCAATGCATTCCAATTTGGGTATAACCTTTTACTTCAATACAACAGTATAACCAATTTATTTTGTGCTTTGGGGTAAAACTTGACCCAAATTTGGTTGGACACATAAATATTTGACAAACGTGTTTAGAATGTGTATGATAACATCATAACATAAATTGTACTTGATATTCATTCAGTAGTATTTAGGTGTGAAAATACACAACATGGCAGTATTTACTTTAGTTAGAATATCTCTTTAACTTCTTAATCACGTTAAGTCACACAATTCTTTACCATATCAACAGAAACACTTTGAAAAACTGACTGATCAAACAGGACAGAAGGTTCTGGATCTTGCTTGTGGTACAGGCAGTGCTGATTTATACATTGAAGAGGTAAGTCCTTTGCCTCCCCTGAAAGTTTGTGTCCATTTGTGAGACCATCACCTGTCAAGATCACAACCAAGTGAATGTCCAGCTAGCAGGGGCAATTAAGGGGTCAAATTTTTTGTGGAACTAGTTCGTACCTCACTAACCCAGCCTTGGTGTAGAAACAATTGGACTGTGCATAAGGACCTCACAAAAAGTACTTCAATGATCTGTCAATTGCTAACTAATTCTATATTTGAGATTCATATTAACAACCAAAACATAGCGCAACAGGTATTAAGTTTTTGAAGGAATTGTGTTTAATTTATTTGAGGATTTTCCTTCTTTACATTTAGATCTTCAAAGGGATGGTGCTCTTGCTTCCAACTTGCCATTATACCCCCTCAATCCCCCTCCCCCTTCCCTCAATCCCCCTCCCCCTTCCCTCCATCCCACACATACACACCTTAGAGCACTTTCATCAGATGTACTCAGTGGTCACACAAGTAACTATATTATTCTTCTATTATATTTTTCCCATTGTACAGCACTACGCTGCTGACGTCGTAGGTGTGGACTCTTCATGTGATATGATTGAAGTTGCTTGGGAGAAAAAAAGTCAACTGAAAAGAGATATCAAGGTGAGTTTAATTTATGCAAAAATGTCACATAGGAAGGGATGACAACTATTTTCAACAGTCTTTTGTTTTATTCAGTGTTATTGAAACTCACAATTTGCAATTGTGTCATATAGGCTGCATTTTGTAAAATCCAATTTGACTGATATGGGTTATCCTTTGTAAAGAATGTCATTTCTATTCTCAAAGGATTAAGATATTGCAAGGAATCATGTTCCTCTTAAGCATGAGTATTGTATGTGCATGGAATCAGATGAAATTGTAGAAATTGTATCTTGCCTTATATTATCATTCCTTACAATTCAGCAGGTTACATGGATCAGCCCTATGTCAATGGTGCTTTGACAATAAACTGCCCATTATAAAGCCTGACATTAACGTGGAGAGAGGAGGTGGGGAGAGGAGGGGAGGGAGAGGAGTATAGTCAGGAAGGTTTCAGGAAGAATTTGGATAAGGTATTTGGAGTCATTCAGTGGTTGGTAAGAGAGTGTAGTTAGCTGATGATTTGACTCTTTTCCTCATCCTCTGTAGATTTGCTTTGAGATCGGTGATGTCATTAAGAGTGCTTATCCTACAGAGTATTTTGACGTCGTTTACTGTGGACAAGAAAGGATGGGAGTTCAGAAAAAACAATCATTTCTAAATAACATCATGGTATGTAATATTTCCATGTCAAAAGAGACATAGAACCTATTTAATGTTGATGGACTATGTGTGTTTGTGGTTATGCCTGTTTGTGTGACAGCTTAATTAGTATAAAACAAAACTCAATACCTGGTTTATTGGTCCAACTTAATGAGTACAAGAAGCCCTCTTGTTTCTGGTGAAGGTCATGCAATGGTCATATGAGTTCAACAAAAGTGAAACTTGTACAATGAATGCCAAAACTAAAGATGGCATGAACTAAATAGGATGTGAAAGGTTCCATCTTACAGTGAGTGTTACAAAAACTCTATATACTACATAGGATGTGAATGGTTTCATCTCAGTTACAGTGAGTGTTACAAGAACTATATGAACTACTGTACATATGATGTGAATGGTTCCATCTTACAGTGAGTGTACAAGAACTATATGAACTACATAGGATTTGAATGGTTTCTTCTTACAGTGAGTGTAACAAGAAATCTATAAACTACATATGATGTGAATAGTTCATCTTACAGTGAGTGTTAATTACAAGAACTATATGAACTACATAGGATGTGAATGGTTCCATCTTACAGTGAGTGTACAAGAACTATAGATATGAACTAGATAGGATGTGAATGGTTCCATCTTACAGTGAGTGTAACAAGAAATCTATAAACTACATATGATGTGAATAGTTTCATCTTACAGTGAGTGTAACAAGAAATCTATAAACTACATATGATGTGAATAGTTTCATCTTACAGTGAGTGTTACAAGAACTATATGAACTACATATGATGTGAATGGTTCCATCTTACAGTGAGTGTACAAGAACTATATGAACTACATAGGATGTGAATGGTTCCACCTTACAGTGAGTGTACAAGAACTATATGAACTACATAGGATGTGAATGGTTCCATCTTACAGTGAGTGTAACAAGAAATCTATAAACTACATATGATGTGAATAGTTTCATCTTACAGTGAGTGTTACAAGAACTATATGAACTACATATGATGTGAATGGTTCCATCTTACAGTGTGT
>JAIPMN010000350.1:936-29369 GCA_020650975.1 Apostichopus californicus
CCCCCCCCCCCCCCCCCCCCCCCCCCCCCCCCCCCCCCCCCCAGGGCGTTTGGGGACGGAAATCCTAAACATATTCTACAAACTATAGATAGCACCAAGTTTACACCGCCATGGTTTTTGGAACACGACCTTTGGCTAGCATGTAAACTTTAACCTTTGGCTTGCAGGAAAACTTTGACGCATACTACTAAAATGTGGAATCAAACCTGTAAAGCTTACTGTCGTAATGATAAATAAACGAACAACTAATGAAAACGTCTAATTTGTAAAGAAGGTGTCTCTTTCTAAATTTTAGGATGACGTCATCATGATCTCCCCATGAGTTTCCTGCTTCGACCTTAGAGAAGTTTATTAGTTTCGTACAATGTTGACTGTACCCAAGAGCACATCATTTCCTATACAGGAAGAGTAATATCGAATTCGAGATCCGTACACATCAATTAAAAAAGCGCTATTCGATAATTATTTCTAGTTTTACTTTCACGATCATTCCCTACCTCAAGGGAAAATGTTTGGGCCAACGCCATAAAAACTGTCGCCAGATCAAAACATGAACTTAGTTAACTGACTCAGTATTTAGATATTTATCCTTCAGACAGTTTAAGGTTACCCTGGAAAACGCAAATTATTCATCGTTCACTTTCAAGTTGCCAATGTTGAGTATGATTATAAGTAAGGTTTCTATTATTATTAGATGACTTATTGAGTTAGTGTAAAGTTCAACTGACAAGTTAGTTTTAGGTGTTATTGTGGTTTCTGCACGTCCCGAGTGGGATGTCAAAAGTACACCCAGTAACTCGACGGAATAAATAAAACGACTGATTCCTTGCAAGGTTTGGCGATTATTTGATTTGAAATATCGGATGTTTTCACCGAAAAAACCCTTAATTTTAAGGTTTGCATGGAAAAGTTCCAAAATTTCTCTCAAAATATGAAACATTTGTTTTAAATTTAATGCAGTACACTAACAATGCATTTTTTGCTCTTAAACTTTGAGGGACGTTTTTTTTAGCACTTTTGTGTTTATGTTACATAAAGATATATTATTTATTGCTCCAATACCATACTTGGTTATTTATCTTCATTAAATTACATTTTATCTTCTATAAATTATTCCTTCTAAATAAATTGCAGTTTAAAATATAAAACAACACCATTTTTGTCAATTACATTTTTTTTATGAAATAAAAATGATTTAGATCGAGTAACCATTACGTCATCTCATTACAGCAGCATCGTTTTCTGGATGGATACTGCGCAAACTCCGTCTCCGTATGACTCATAGAAATAGAATAACCTTTAAATAAATACATTAATCACAATAGGATAGATACATGTGTACTTTGTCTGGACAAGTAACTGCCCAACTTGCCACAGACTCGCGATACAATGACCAACTACCAATTGCGCATTGGAATGAAATAAATCATCAACAACAGCTCACTTCCTTTAAGTACCTTCGACATCAAATACCCTTATGTGGGTCAGAATTCCCTCACCTTTCCCCGCCGCTATATAGCATATTTCTTCTGACCGTTTTGCGGATGTCTTGCATACATAGCTTACCCCTCAGTTGGACACGGCTGACCCAGTTCTACTCGGTCGTAACTGTTAAATAGTTAGTGATTTATTGGACATCGTTTTTTCCCAAGTTTGATTTTACAATTCTCCGAGTGAAAAATGATGATATAGACTCTACCATTTTGACATTTAACTTGTTTTGAAGTTCACACTCAAACCGCAGGACTGTATAGGAATAAAAGAAAACCAATTTTGTTGTACTTTGATGTTTTCTGTAAAACAGGCGAAATATTTTCCCAAGTTGTAATTAAGGATGTTATTTGTACCTGCAGGGTCGAAGGTCATATCAGAAACAATGATAAATGAATTTCACTAAGTATAGATGTTTCAACTTCAGAATAAGTTAAAGATCCTGTAAAATAAATTAAAGCCCTTTATCAAATCAGTTATTTCGAATCAATTACAAAGGAACTTAACAATTTGATTGTAATTTCACTTGACGAAACCAGAGGAAACCTCACTATATGCTTGACCATTTTACTTTTCCCTGGACCGTTATAACCTTCAGATGCATTTCACAAGAAAGGTGAATAACTTCATAATTTATAACTTCTTCAAAGGATGAAAGTATCAGGTTAGGAAGAAAATGCTGTACCACCTCGTCTCCTCGTTATAAAGCACTTGATTGTCGTATTTGTTTAGTATCACGCATGTGATTTCCACTTGAAAATATCAACACGACAGTTGATTTATTAAAGGCTTCCTTTACTAATTTAAAATATGTTTCTTTCATTAAAGGCTGCACGTTCGGAGATGAGTACTTTAACTTAGAAGAAACATGGCACCCATTTTTTGACAACATCGGTGAGATGGTCTGTATGCTGTGTGAGTGTATACCGGTAAGTGACATAGTCTCATTCCCTGCACCCCACTTCCATCACCAAAACAAAACTAGTTTGAGATCAATGCAAGTAATATCACTTATTATTTTCACCGTTAACATCTTATGTGCATATCCCAAGCAAATACTGTCTCCTTGTTTTGGCACAATTGGTCAAAAATGTCTAGTCTAAGAAGTACGTGCGTTAATGATTGTTAATTTCCCCAGATTTAACCCGTACATTCAGTGTACATTCCATTACCGTTGCTAAAGTAATAAAATCCGTCACCATTATCAAACTATTCTCGCCTATAGTTTCATCATAAGATAGCTCCTTTCATTTCAAACTGTTTTTGTCTCATTATGGCCTATATGAAGCTGGCCTCTAGTGGGTTTTTAGTTTTCAATATTTGAAGTGCAAAAATTAAGCAGACGTCAAGGAGTGCTCTGTGTGGTGTTGAAGGCCCTCAGCTCATTCCATGTGTATATTCACCGCAGTATCACGAAGTTATTTGCTGTGAAGATTCATCCGCCCCGTGGTGCGGCTCCGCAGGCCACTTGTGCTTCGTCAACAGGTTGGCACGACCCTTAAATATGAAAAAACATAAGAAGTAAATCCACCGCAGAATTCCCGTGGGAATTCCTTCATAAAGGAAATTTCTAAATTATACTTCCACTACATTTGGGCAAAATTTGTAACTTTTGCTTCAGAACATGTTAACGAATATGATACATGTGATGCATTTTTCATTGGTTAGAAAGATTACTTGTGCACATCACCCAATAAATGAAATCTTTTCTGAACAATTTACGTCGAAACGAAGGTATGCCATGAGGTATGATATGATTTATAGTTTTTAATAAAATGAACAGTTACGAAACAAAAAGTAAGAAAAGCTAACAAATGAAGACATCAAGGAAGAGAGTGGGTAGGGTAAGGAGCTGTTAGGACATAAGAGCTGTAAGGACATTGGAGCTGTTTGAAGCTCTGTTGAAAGTAAACACTAACGTGGTTGTAGTCATTTATAAAGCTGATGTGAATTAAAAAGGTTTAAATTCGGAAAACCACATAGCTTGAAAACATCACATTTGCACCCCCTCCCCCACCCTCATACCTTCTCTGACTATTTATCTGTGAAATAAACCAAATTATGTTAGAATTGTCATCTTACCAAGAACGAATGACCGAAGAAGACTATTAATGTGGTCAATCTGCCAACCAACACTGATAACCTTGTTAAAGTTACGCATCGACACTAAACCATCAACACTAGTCGCATTATATTGTTATGTCATTTGTGGGTAAAATTTACCAATTAAAACTTTTCGGGATTTCTCAGCAATAAATCTTTGGTCGATTATCTTTCCTTCCGGAAAGTCTTATCAATTTATTTTTGTTAACCGCAAGAAAGGATTTGTTAAGATGAAGCGTCTGAGGTTTTGGTATTGCAGGTAAGAGATCGTGTCACTCATAACCATATACCTACTTAACAACGAATTTGGTGCTCATTAGCTCTAATCGCCTTCTTCTTCCAAACACTGTTGGAAAGTATTGAACGCCGAATTCACTTCAAATCTCTCTTTGATCCTACAGAGTAATTTACGTATCTTCGTCACATTATAATGCAACAATAGCCCTCTTTAAAGATAAGTAGCAAATTAGAATGTTCCTTCACGAGTCACCGTTTTCTCTCCCTCCTCTCTCTCTCTTTTGAGTTCTTTGGTATTCTTACTTTGTAAGAAACGTGTTCACAATGGGTTTTTAAAAAGGCGATAAAAATGACAAAGAGAAAACGATTTATCCTTCGGTTGTTGAAAGTTTGGATGAGTGTTGTACTATAAAGAACGAGCCTACGGGCAATTGTAAGCATGTATTCAGATGGGACGGTGAATACAGGCCATGTTATCTGCTAAACAATGTCTCCATTTCCAAAGAAAAATTCCAGAAAGCTTCCGACTACCTTAAAAGACCAAGAGGGAGGGTCAAAGTGGAATTAGCTTTTCCACTGGGTTTAAAAAAGTCTTGATTGTGGGTGGTCGATGTGAGACCGATTTTTGTTTCATAATCCGCTTCCATATACAAGCTTCCTAACACTAGCAACAGGCTTCAAACAGATCCTTTTGATTACGTCAGAGAGATGGGACAAGATTTAAAGATCAATCCAAGAGGTTTATAACTGTTGGCATAGCTTATTCTAGCATTCTTATCGTTTGACCAGTTTTCTGCTACACGAAATTCGGCGCGCGCTAACAGAAAATGTTCAGTTACTTAGTGGTAAACGCCATTACGTATATGAGGATGAGGGGTGTATTACTATGGAAGGAGATGGCCGACGGGTTATCAGTAGCAATCCAGCCTGCTCCTAACAAGTACACACGTGGCCTGCTTGTAAACATACAACCTCTATATGGCCCCATTGTGGTATATTACTCTGGTCTCCTCAGCACTTAGAGTGGCACAGATTCCCATCTCGGGCTCTACAAGTTTCTAACAATCTACATCATGTATATTAAATGAATTAACCAAAGGTTTCCAATGATTTCTGCTAATTAAATTATCGATAATGAGGCCATTTTTGTTCTAATTCTTTTTTGTTTACAGAGACTGCTTTAAAATCCTTCTCCTTCCCTTTATCTTGCCAATGCCTCAACACTGGTCCCCATGATCGTCCCCATGTACATATTTTATATCAGTGCCCAAAAACGATAAACTGAAATACTTTTTTTAATTACTTGGTCATCGGACATGCTACTAGAGGACGTAACTACAAATGGTTCCCTGTATAACTATACTGTCTAGGCGAAGAAACAGTACCATAAAGGTCTTCGGAAACTGCAATGAAAACAAAAACTCAGGTGTTTTGGATTTCCATCATCGCTTAATCACTGATTTTATGTGGCATTTGTGATGAAACATGAACCAAAAAGAATGTTTAAAAATGGAACAATGTACAGTCGCAAGGATCATACCCCATACTAAGAATGGATGTGTGCTTGTCAATAAAATACAAGGAATTTTTAAAAACCACCCGTTTGGTCTCAGTGCAAGAAAAGAGATATAATACAACAACGATTTTGTTAATTTGAATACGGGGCACAAACAGTTAGCACCCCACGTGAAGGATAAATGCAATTTATTTATCATGATATAACTGATGAGCTCTTGCAGGCGTTGCTGAATTCAGAAAGACGTGCGCATGCGCCCCATTAGGTATACTATTTAAAGAGAAACTCTTTACTGACCCGAGGGAGCACTGTTGTTTATCAATTTCCTCACACTGCCAATAAGGGTGTTTTGCTCGGACTGATTAGAATGTAAGGCTAGGCTCCCATAACGTTCCATGGAGGTTGCACTACTCAATGCTAGCCGTAGCATTTCATCTACATTAGTTTGATTTGATCAGTGTGGAAGAACGTCCAGGCTGCTTCCATCATTGACAGCTCATATTGCGGACATCAACAGTTGGCAATATGGCTAATTTAAGACGACGGATGTACAAAGCACCAGGGATTAAATGCGATTTATGCCTGGGCAGCAAAGTAACTCTTGGAGGAGTGGACCCGCTTAGTCCTTTTCTTCAACTTATCTTTATAATTCCAAAGTCTTCCGAATTAGGAGTAGCGTTAAATTATTATGGTAGTCTGCATTGTTTCCAATAGAAAAAAACCCTCAGTATCCATTGAGAGATAATCACTGTAAGGCTTCCATTTGTACATATTATTTTAGCCATTTGATGAATGTAAGTGTCTTGAGGTGTTGTGTGTGGTGTTAAGCGCTTCAACCGATGTAAAAGATGATAAAACTTAACAGGGTGTTAAGTGTTTCCATGGATACGAGAGGCCATATCTTGACTTGCCTGGAGGTACTATATAATCAAGGAACTAAGGAAACCATAGGAGTACAACCAAAAGGGTTCTATAAAAAAAAGATAAAGAAAAGATGGTACTTAGCTTAACTATGTGTTTGAAGGAAATCGATTGTTATCTCCGTTAAAGCTTTACCAAGCACCAAGGCGAAACCTTCTATATGTAGACATACATACTATGTAGATGGAGTTTCCACTTTGGGTGGTTTCTTAAACTATACATGTTTGCAACTTATTTGGGCTTGGTTCATTTGAAAACACATCATGCATTAATTGTATAAACGACAGTGAAAAATTGTTCAGGTGATTTTAGGCTGGCGACAAAAAGTCTCACTTTTGATGGCGGGAACAGATATGTTAGGTTGTTAATTTTCTAATTTAAAAGGCAACATGCATTCTCAACGGACTGGGTAGTTTTACCAATCTAGAGTATAGGCAATTCTACTTCTGTCTGTTGGTGCTATATTTAGGTTTAATCATACTTAGGACTTTATTACAAACCATTAGCTTAAGTACATGTAGACGAAATGATAAAAAAAACCTATTGAACCTTTATTACATGTCAGTTACTCTGTGAACATCTCTGTTTGAACCAGTTCTGCGACGTATTGGTTGCTATTTGTCTAATAGTTATGTCGTAGCATACTACTCAATAATCTTCCAATAATGGTTTCTTAAGATTGAAGGATGATCGTTATACCAATTCCAAATTCCTCCTTGTAGGCATAAAGGCAAAAATGTCTTGGCCAGGTGTCTTTGTAAGAGTTTGTACTTTTCTTTTGCCGAATCCATCTGTTGTCTATGTAGGCCATTGATCATACCCAATATACACTGTGTTTGCACTTAGGATTATCTGTTTTATTGTTCTCAATTGTAACAAAAACGTAACTTATCAACCAACGCCTGAGCCCACCAGGTGGTCTTGTTTCGTCAATAATCGTGGAAAAACAGGCGATAGAAGTTGAGTTAAATCTCTCCTCAAGTTACCGCTCTCGTCTGAGATTATCAGAAATAACCAAATGACATTGTAAACTTAAAACATATCACTGACATACAATACCATGGTAACGAGGATGTATATAGGCTATACATACCAATCCCAACGCTTTGCGAGGCGACAATTAATCATACTCATTTTCATTACAATGTTGTGACAAGTCATAAAATGTTTTAAGGTTTTCCTCTTTTTGTCATAAATGAATGCTTATGTTTACGATAGATATGACCAGTCACACATAAATGACACATTTCGTTGGTGTCTGGATAATATCACGAAAAGTAGATCGGAAATTCAAAGTTAATATTTCTACTGAAATATCCCAGTTCTACCATTATTTCATCCGGTTTGTTGATCTGTTGGTTAACCACAAACGATAATGTTATGTTAATTTGCACTCGGTTTTCTAAGACCATCGATGTACCCTACATTCGCAGGACGCATTAAAGCTGTAAATGTTATCAAAGAACATTTTACCTGCTCTATTATTGCACGTAAGACTAGATAAACGCAATATTTCGTAAAATTAAATTATGCAAAATTTCACAAGATAATGAGATGAGTCCCAACTCTTTATATCTTTATGAAAATACAGAAACACACGAGTTTGAATACGTCAATATGAGATCTTGAAATGTTTTCATTTCATGATAATGAAAGACTCTTGAAATTGTAACGGATTTTTAAGTAACTAATAGCTCTGTAGACTTAACTTAAGTTTGACTTAACTATGTACCGTCCTGTGTCTATAAACTAGGTATAGACCTATATATTCATCGTCTGGGCCTTCAGATAATCGTCGCGTGCTAGAGATGTTTGGAACGCCATTCACCTCAAGGGATTAATGTTACGAGAATTGATGTTAATTACAGAATACCGTTAAATCATCTTCCCCTATAGTCACTATAGATCACATTAAGCACCTATATGTAAATGTCATCTTACAATAACGAGTATCAACGTCTGCTGTATTTAGTTATATACACCTAATCGATGGATGAGTACCGCATGCATTGGCCGACTAAGTGTTACTAGTCTTAATGTGGTCTTGTCAGGAAGCTGCTATGGATGTGCATCCTATATCCTATGGAGTGTATAGGCTACATTAGGCCTAACCAGGCCTTAATGATTTTGCTATCACACTTGTTTCATGGTCACTACTAACGTAATATGAATTGTATGTTGAGATTGAGCTATTGCAACACAACATTGGGTAATATTCTTTCATGGTGTCAACATATGGCTTACAATGTACTCTCTTGTGTATACGCAAATGAATCCTATCATTATCTATGTAAAACGCCTGTACAATTATGTAGATCACAGCAGGGTGAAAACACAAGACCTTTGTTGACAAACTTCACATATGCATGTGTCCATTTTTGTGTTATCAAAATATGACAGAAACGGATTTATTATATACAAATCCGTTTTAAGTTTATCCGTGGGTCTTCTAAGTAAACCCTACCGTTAATATTATCAAACACGATTGTCATTCTTCTATTACATAATATAATTATACTATTATATAATATAGGTTTTGACCTACATGTCTTTAGTGTCATAGACTCAATGTTGAGTGATCCAGGTCTCTTATTAATAATGATAGATATGTTGTGGAATCAATGGTAATATATATCATGGCGTACATTTATAGCTATGTGCAGTAAATAACACTGACAAGTCACACCGTAATACCACCAAATATGGGAATAATTACATATTATTTCTATTTTATTTTCCTTCATTATTTCAGTCAGTAAAGCTCACCTCTTTGTCATTAATGTGTCTCGTATCGTCTGGCAAAACATGAAAGACAATTCGGATGAAATTAAAAACTGCACAACAATTTTAACACAGCACTGGAGTGACATAAATCAGTCACCTGCGCACAGGCTTCTCCAATCAACATTGATATTAAGCATATAAAGCTAACAAACTTGAAATACTTTTCAAGTGACAGGTTTTCAATTAAATATCAGTTCATGACAATGATTTGCTATCATAACGCTTTAAACTGCATCTGCGGTCCCACGGTAAACACTTCAAAAATAAAAGTTTGGGAAAGAGAAACAAATGTAGACATTTAACGACTTCAACTTTTAGCATAAAGTAAGCAGTCACATGAGAGAGATCACACTGGAATAAAGATAATGGATACTTATCTAAACTATCGAATATATATGAACATTTGGAAAGGCCCCAGATGGACTGAATGTGTGCCTTATATTTAAGCCTCATAGGAACATAATAAATGTTTTTAGAACATTGCAGCATGAGATTACACTCCTTGGAATGCCCTCCCCCATCTTACAATAAAGACACGGATGTGGTGTATCCATATATGTCTAAAGTAAATTCAAACGACAGAATAACGTATTTACGATGAAATTGGTTATATTTCTTAGTTTTCCTTGACTATAATTATCTGTCCAGTATAGTAAGTCGGACCTAGGCCTAACCTACTCACGCAGTATCAGCTGTCCACCCAAACACGATAGGAGTTAAATTGGAAATAAGAATTATTCTATCATATGATAGGCATGCCATGCTGGGACTATCATTAAAAACTGGTGGTAACGGAAAAATATAATAAAAAGGTCAAAGGTGGCCAGATTTGTTCTATGACGAGGGCCTTTCTTTGGACCAGTTCACGTGATCATTGAAATGTCTAGACAATTTGTTGACGTTTAACGAAAATTGATTGAGTTATCAACTGCGTGTCACTGTATGTGACAGTAACATGTGTTGTCCAATGAAGGTAAATAGATCAATTCAAATATTATGCACCCAGACTATAGTTATAATACCTACTACAAACACCCATCACGGTATATTAAACCCCACACTGCAGAGAGCCTATTGCATGGCCT
The DNA here is from genome assembly GCA_020650975.1 of Apostichopus californicus. Classification (NCBI taxonomy): domain Eukaryota; kingdom Metazoa; phylum Echinodermata; class Holothuroidea; order Aspidochirotida; family Stichopodidae; genus Apostichopus; species Apostichopus californicus. The sequence continues at coordinate 11,074 of JAIPMN010000350.1, forward strand.
CAGTTAGATTGACTAATGTGTATTATAAGTTGGGAGAATGAACAACAGGTAATACGAACTTAATCAATATTCAGTAGCATAGCAACAACCAATCAGTGATTTCGATAGTTCAAAGAGGCGTACCGTAATTCTGACGAGAAATATTAATATTCTTACCAAAACATAATCTAATCGTGTTTCTTTGCTGACTGACTTTCAAACAAAAATATGTGTCATTGTTATCATATTTGTAATCTAATGCGGACACGATATTCTCTACATGATTTTTTCAGATGTTTCCCGTTTTCTCACTTCTCACATCTTTTAACTAAAGTCGAGGAAAACACACCAAGAATATTCCAAAAGTCAAACCAATATGTCATGACTTCTGATCCATATTCTCGTTGGAGGTAGCTACTTTTTCACGGATAATGTTTCAAGTATATGATGCTGAAAGTACGGGTGATGCAAACTTAATATGAAGTTGTCCCCATTACCTTGGCCCCGAGAGGTTTTTCTTGACAGTCAAATTGCCTGTCTTGTGTCAATTGTAAGAGTTCAACGACTCAAACACTCAGTATCGTGCAGTGGAAATATACATCGTCGCGTGTTGAATTCAATGAATTTACGATTATCTTTGAACTTAAGATCACCGTTTGATTAGTATGATAGGATAGAGAGCCTTGTGTTAAAAATACTTGTGAATGGACGCTTGAATTAAAGTTTGCCCGAGGCTTAGAAAATGTAGACATTTGGTCGGTTGGGTTAATATCTGATTATAGAGCGGGTCACATATGAAAAAAAACCTAAGAGTGCGAGGACCCTCGTGAGAAAATGATTCTCATGGAGCCTAGATCACCCAGTCGTTTACCGAAGAAACTAAAAGAGATACGCAATCGTAAGAAAGTTAGCAGTTCTCGTCAGTCTGGTTTTAAGAATTAAAAACGTGTTTGTATCAATCTTATGACTTGAGGCTAATATTTCTTTGCCGTGAGATTAGATTTCAACCTATTTTGGCAATGAACTAGTCTAATTGGTCGTTTTCCCTTATATTGTCCGTGCAATATTTCTCTGCATTTTGGTGTGCAATCGTTTTGCTTATTTGGTTGAGTGTGACGCGCATATGATCAATATCAAGTAGTTTCCCAAAGACAGAAATAGTTGTTGAGTCGTAGCCTACTGTACAACATATAAATATATATATAAGCATAGGCTAAAGTATGCATCCGTGCACCCACCCAATAAGAAGAAAAACGTGTTGAATGTAATGGATCAATCTTTAGGCCCTAACTGTTCTCTTGTCACAGAAATGAGCCGTGAGCTATTCCCAAGTGTTTTAAATCATGACCTAACGTTGATGTTTAACGTTAAACTTGCGGTAAATTTAAGGATAGTATTTCCAAAGTGGCCCTATAAGCAAAAAAATGATATTGCCAAGTTCTTCTTGCCTGGAGCAGTAGCGATATATATCGCTTCACCACCACCCTTGTCAATGGGACAGATTCCGTTTAACAACAGGTCAATTCCCCCATTTCTTGACTATCGTGACTTGGTGGAATGCTTGTCCGTACCTCACGGCTCATGCTGTCACGCTCACCGGCGTTCAAGGTGTCGTAGCCCATCTGAGCTGTCACCATCAAATTGGCTCTTGTAGGTAAGATGTGTTACCCTATAGTGCTTGTTTAGTTACTTGGTGCGGTGTCTTCGCTGGTTGATTGTCTCAGAGCTTAACTGTAGTTTATGTTTATCTTACAGTTACAGCAGCAAAATTCGACAAGGCTTTGGTTTGATTGGTGGATATAAACCACAAAATGATGTAAGGGTAGGCTGTTATATTCAGAGATTAATTCATCAATATTCCTTGAGCATGCAGTACTTCATGGCTCTTGTTTCACGAATATCAAAAGATGAGGATGGAGATGATTTATCGTATTTCTAGTTGTCTTCATCTCGAGTTTAGACAAGAGAGATTTGCAGTCATTACTCACCCACATATGACATTGTGCTCTTTAAAGGAACAAGTTAACATTTAGACATGGACAACATATGACATTGTGCTCTTTAAAGGAACAAGTTAAGATTTAGACATCACTGTACATGGGGTATATACTCTACGGGAAGAGATGATACATTTGTATAAAATGTACCTATCACCAGATCAACAAACGTCGTTGGTAAGGGTATTAAGTCGGTCCCATAAAGGGGTAATAAGTGCTACATGTAATGGCATCAGCAACACAGGGCGATCGAGATAGAATATATATATACCCATTTTTATAGGATCCATCATATGAGTTTTACAGTGATATCATAATTATTCGTAAGATAAAATTGAGTTCACAAAACCAGACCCGTTGTCATCAAAACTTTAATCAAATGACAATAAATATTGCAACAAAAAAGATATTGTTACACAGACCAGGATATGTCTTTATAATTCACAGAATTATCACATTTGCAGCTGTCCATTTTCTCCAACACAACACTAGAATAAAATTCAATGGATCATACCATGCGAACTCAAAATAATACAAATTCAGAAGCGAACCTATATTGATGTGTTACCCTTTAACGTATACACAGGTCGAGGGGCTTTCTCATTGTAAACAATTGTAGTAAATGTGTTGTCTTAGTTGTAAGAATCCAGGCATACATATGTTCATAAATCGTCCAAAAAATCTGCCCTTTTTGGGGATATAAACTACTTTTACGATGCGTGTGCTTCTTGGCTATAGGTTTCTACCCATCGTCTACCCTTCCATACTGTTGATCGTTCATGACGTACCTAAGTATATATGGACGCAAAATCCTTCACAAACTTCTTGAACTGATATGAATGCGGCTACTCTTACGATCTGTTTTCAATGTGTATCAACGGAATTATTACCGTAAAGGAATGCTCGTCTCGATTTTACGACATGCAACCTCCGAATGAAACGGGAAATTACGTATCGCATTACCTATTTATAGTAACGTATGTTAATGTATTATAGTAACATATGTTAACATATGCATATCGTCTGCAAATAACGGTAAATTACGCAAAGTGCACTAACCAACGCAATAATTTGTATATATCGACTCAATATTGTCTAACTAAGGACATGTGTAGCGTTCTGTTTTCCCGTGACCTTAATGTTTAGTGTAAATACGGATGGCTGGACGTTCGCTTTACAAAACAGGTCTAGTGGATATCGACTTCTTAGTCCGCAGAGCATTTGAGCATCATTGTATAGTGAGGGTTCCAGCTAGCAGGGCCGTCAGGGGGCACGACAGATCCTGGGCCTTCTTTGTATATATTATACTTTATCCTATATTTCCCCAGTACCCATAATAATGACACATTCAGGCTAAATGTTCTGCTATATAAGTTGGATGAATCTGCTGGCAAGTCATCTGCTTGAAAGTGTTAAAGTTTACTCTTAGAGATTGAGCAATGTCTATAAATTAAAAGCAATATACGAAATTAATTTTAAAAATTTGTTTTTAAAATGAACAGATCAAACTAACCAAACCGAACACGCTGCAAAAAACAAAAACGTAAACTCATTGTTGGGAATAGGTTTGGGTTCGGGTTCAGGAATTTGAAATTATGGCTTATCAATTACAAGTGACAGATGTCAACTACCTGACGAGAGCTTACTCCATTCGCCTTGCTTTTAATTTTACGTCATGCTTACATTTTTCTACAACGTTAGTTTCCTCTAAAAATTCGAATTGGTTTGGCTTGTCTTGAAAATCCATCATAGTTTCTGTTGCTGGTCATAATGTATCGTTACATGATGCCTGGTGAGCTCATTGCAGTGCAGACTAGTTTACGCAGTAAAGTAGGGCGGTTGCAGGTGAGGGGCTTTTGTGTTCATCTTACGAGTAATATACCTGTTCAGGCTTTATTTGCTAAAGTTGATTGAAAACGTGCTCCTCTTGAAGGAAACCACGAGGAAACTCGTATAAAGGCGAATCATTAAAGTACTTAGTTGTTGATGAACAATCCATACAAAAGAAGAATCAAACATCAATATTATCGAATTGATTGCTTCCTCTCATACCATGTAACTAATCAATCAATTAATTGACCCTCACAAAAGAGCTCCCTGGATGATGAAATGTCTCGACGAGCAGATAGCAAATAATTTGAGAAGAAACAGGAAAAGGTGAATATGAGATACCTGCAGGAGATAAAAACAACTTAAGGAAGTCTGTGACTGGGAGGGCTGGGTTGAAGTTAGCTGCGAATTACATCATAAAGACGCTATTGGCTGTGATTAGAATTGCAATAACAAAACATAAAGTGCATCACGCGGCGGAGGAGTGAAATGATTTCAGGGAGTCTGGAGTGGAAGGGTGGGATAGCAAACTTGATGTTATCTATTGAGAATTCTGATTCAAGTTGCTCAAAGTCGGTCGGATTTTTAGGCATTCGAATTTATCCACCTGAAGCAAACAAAATATCTTGTTCAAGATCGCACCAAGAATAAAAGAGAGGATTTGGGGAATTATAATTTAAAAGAGATTTTGTGAATTATGACATCGAAGAAGAGTACGCATGAAAGAAATGTAAGATAAGCGTCAGCTATGCAATTAGAAAAGAACGATATCTTGCTGACAATTAATGTGACCAAAGTCAATAACCAATAACCTGTCATCAGACAGAGAGCAGGCCAATAATAAAAGCTTCTTTCATCGATGTCACTGTTCTATTTCCAAATATAATAGTAGGTCACGTAAACTGCGATGTTAATCCTGCACGATGTACAGAAACGGAAGTATTTAAAATATTTCTTCAAATTCAAGGGGCGTTAGTTTTGTTTCATAACTACGGAATGTATTGCCAAAATAACTTTTTGTAACTAACAACAAGTGATAAAATCGTCATTGCAACAATTTACCTGAATTTAAAGAAGCTCGAAAAAATAAACAAAAGTCCTAGATTAAAACTTCAGGAATGTTTATGTTCTTCGATTATTATTAGGGATTCAGTAACATAAGCTGTCAGGTACTGCAAGTATATAGAGATATGGTGTTGAAGACGTGAAGCCTATTATTCTTATAGTTCCGTAATTATTATTATTAAGTTTACATTTCAATTTTGCATTTTACAATATACATTTTACATTTCAAATATCACATGTCACATGTCTCATGTCAAATTTTTTCATTTTTCATTTTACATTTTACATTTTACATTTCAGATTTTTGATTTTTGTATTCACATTTTACATTTCATATTTTACATTTTTAGGTTGCCGTGAACGGACTCATACAAGGTAAAGTGACATGTTCGGACATCAAGGACACTTGTGTCGAACCAACATGCGAGAATCCCATCAGTAGCCCAGACCACTGCTGTAAGAGATGCCCGGAGGATAACGGTAAGTTCATACGCATCGACTCTCTGCCGTATGATAATACGTCATAATGATACAATAAGGGAATGAAGTGTTAAAACCTAACTCGACCCCCCCCCCTCCCCCTCCCCCCATTAACTGGTATAGACATATTGTGGTAAAATTAGAAATCATGTAGGATATTCAACTAGCGCTTTTATGTCATTGGAAGTACTAATAAAAATAAGTCGATCGTATAATATTAATTGATGTTTTCTTCATTTCTAACAGCTCCGTCATCAGCTATTCCTTCTCCGACTGTGGTCAGAGTGGCAGGCCAGTCACGTGATGGCGTTTCCAGGGTGATAAGCGGCATGGATGAATGTATGTATCCAAAACATTCACAGTTTTTTTTTCTTTTTTTTTCTTTCTTGAACGTATCTGTGTTACAAATCATATACTAGGATACTTTTCATACAACAATGTCACGCAAATAATGCCTTGCATGAATTATTAAATTAAATTTGTTGCTGATAAAGGCAGTTACAGTTTAAGTTAAAACAGAAGCGTGGCCGTCATCGGTTTGGTTTTATAGTAGAAGGGAGGTAGGGTCATGTAGAGGTAATGTTTGGTGTGGTAGGCTGGGGTTGAAACAAGTGACCAAGTCTGGCCCTTTCAATTCACCATTTTCAGGGTTCTTCGCTATGAAAGTATGCCTCTCATATTCGAAATAACCGTTACCATGACAATCGGTTACTTGCAAACTCTTCATCTTTTTGTTGATAGCATTTGCATCGCTCCTGACTCAGAGGTTGGTTGCATCCAGATCAGCTGGAGTGGCTAGAATGTCCTTCCGTCTTCGCAGTAATGACTTGTATTTTACCATGACATATTCGAGGTATTTTCTTATCTTTTCAATACAACATCATATCAATTACATCAATGTAAGATAGTCGTATTGTAGTGTATTGCAGTACATTAATAACAACGTAAAGTTAGTACATATAGGCTTACATTTTTGGGACCAATATGGGCCCCAAGACTTTGTGGCCTATTTGGCGCCTTAAGTCAGATTGTAGCCAAACTTGGTATAGAGTTATTGGTTAATAGCTTGTACATGTTGGCCTAAGTTTGGGGGGACCATCTGGGCCCAAAAAAATTCCGAGTCGACTTTTGGTATCGATGGGCCCAAATTTTATTTCTACCTCAAATGCATTTTGGAACACATTCTTTGAACCCGAATTTATGGGCCCAAAATGTTTGGGACCATTTTGACAGTTTTTTGGGGTTCAAGTTTAAGGGGCAAATATATTTTTGACCCAATTTTGTTGGGCCATGTATGTTTGGGACCATTTAGGCGCAAAATTTGATCGGGCCCAATTTTTTGGGGGGGAGGAGCCAAAATTTTAAAATTGCAATATCTCCACAATCTTAAATCGGATTGTATCCAAACTTGGAATACAGTTGTTGGTTAATAACTGGTACATGTAGCCATAAATATGCATTCATTTTATCCAACTATGATATTTGGTGATGATATACAACAATGTAATATTTCACTAAGCAAGGAACCATAGTGCCCGTTTGGCTCTTTTTATTATGATACGTTATTTTCTTTGTTCATTTTATTATTTCAGGATAAAAAAGCCAGTCGCAATTGTGTTCATGGATATCGTGAATGAAACACTCTACAGGCATGAGATCGGAGACCAAACAGACAAGGTAGATAACAGGGTCGTGGAACATATCATCTTCCTTACATTTTATTGCGTCGTTCTCTCTGAATGTTCAGGATAATATGTAATTATATGTGACTTGTACGTATTAATTTCATAATCGTTAAGTAAACAATACTGTGACGGGCTTTGATCCATGTTATTTATTGTATAAATAAAGTTATTCACCCAGTGGAGTTAATCATACAAGGGATAGAGTTATGTGTTGCGAGACTTGGTCCTAATTATATCTATATCGTATTATGTCGCTGCAGGTTTGTGGGGTATGGACAAACCTTCCCGGAGAACATTTGCAAAGAATCCGAACGAGCCAGATTTTTGTCAGCATTACAACTAAAAGAATATCAAATGGAGAGGTCAAAGGTCGCATTGTACACCATCGTGCATTTAGTGCAGGTAAATATATTTAATATTTGCCTCTATGACTGCAGCCTGCCGGCAGTTATTACATTTATCCAAGACTATTAACTTCCACGATCACTCAGCCTCGGCGAACTCTTACGTTCCCTCCTCAACCTCAGTTTATATATACCTGTCATTGAATATGACGGAAGGATCGGTGCCCTAGGTGTTCCTCATCCCATTGACCCCTCCCCTACAGCCACACTATACTTCTTCTTCTTCTTGTTCCTTCCTTAAACGAGATGGGCAAAAGAAGACGTGTAATTATGCGGTCATATGCTACTTCACGGACATCCGTAGGCTACCGTAGTATTTTATATGTATTGTATACGTTATTTATAAGCTATAACATTTTCTATGCTTTAAAAGGTTAATGATGTTTTTTGCCGACTTCAAGACGTATGTATTTCTTGTAAGTTATTTAGTATCTTTGACTGGTCTGTGCTTCTAAATTTGTCATGCATTGTCACCCAAGTGATGAAATTTCTTCTCGTTTTGAACAGAATCTTTCAGCACATTACTGGTCACACCTACCAAACGGTCACCGTTGAACCCGTCGCTAGGCAACGGCGGTATTGTTAGTATGTCCGTGTCGTCTGACGGGGCCAATATAAACCTTATAGCTCTATTGGATGGACTTGTGGAAAGTCGAGCAGGTATGGCTTATTGGCACAGTATCGGTACTGTAGACTTATAGTCGTACTTTTCACTGCACGCAATCCGTGTCAATGACATGGAGATGTGTTTGTTATGCTTGCAAACAAACATTAACTTGGCATTGCCGCCATGAACTGTCTAGAGATTAACGACCTTAAGAGCATTATCCCTATAATAGTTTGTAGCCTCCTTTCGTATTAATCATAATTTTGCTGACACTTATAGCTTGAAGTCGTTTGTAATATGATGCATATTCATGTTTATTACACCACGCCCTCTTTAGAGCATTCGATTCGTTCTTCATTGACTCAATTCAAAGGCGATTATACAGGGACATGTACCAGCATTTCTGATCTCTCTGAAGAAGATATTCGTACCAATGAATTTATAATGATATGATGATGTATTCACTAACGTGATCCACGATCGCGTTAAAGAAAATATAATATAATTACACAGAATTACGATATGATAACAACGAATAAAAACAACAAACAAACACAATTTTCTTTAAGCAATTTCGAAATATCTGTTTGCATGGTATTCATAATTTTATGAAAAAAAGTTTGCTGACAAGTTCCCATGGTAATATAAATTAAGTAAGGAAGTCTTCAATGAATGTCGGTACCGTGAAGCGATGCTTAGGGAGAGTAATTGACAGAATTATTAAGCATAATACGTTTGTAAAGTCAGCAGCTACACATATTAAAATATGTTTTACCATGTACACTGTATCCCAAGCTCATCCCTCACCTTCCAGTTCCACACAATTATCACATCTTACGTACGTATACGTGTAGGTTAGCATAATTCAGTTTAGCAATAGGCCTACTAAATTATATGATGCTCTCCTTGTACATTTCGAACGAAGTTTTAGCTTCTGTATACTGATGAAGTATTGAACAAGGTATAAATAAAGTACGTTTTATTTGTATATTTCTTCTATTTCATTAGACCGTGGCAGCAACATAAACATCACGGTAGAACTTAGGAAGAAGACACAGACTTTGTTCTCGTCCACAGCAACCATTGACAACGGAGTAAGTGTAACGTCATAGTATATTGAACGCACAAAGGGCATTTATTGGTTGGATGAAGTGCTTCATGCACCTCGCGTGTACTAATGGTAGAGAGGCAAACATTTAAGTATGGACAGAGCTTCCTTGGAATGATTTAAAGGGGAATTTTGGTCCATTTGATTTAAATTAATGCTGTATTCGTGATGTAGATTTTAAGCAGTCTACAATACTAATAATGCAATAAATGAAGCCATTAGCAGATATACGTGTGATTGCAATTAAATTCAATTTAAATATTCACCAAATATCATTTAATTTTGCAGTCTCGAGAACTAGCAACTGTTTTAGAAAGAGTACCAAAATCCGTCCGGAAGTGGTTTTCACGAGGTCAATTGATCTTCAGAGTCTCAATTTTGGGACAAACTGGTGTTTTAGCTGGTCTTGTGACACCTTTATCCACATGCAATAGTAAGTATACGGTTTATTCTTCATGCCACTTTATGGCTTTTGTTTGATGAGTAGTAAACATTTATGTCTCATAACTGATAGAAACAAATGTTACCCTATTACAAATATTAGCGAACAACAAGTGTGCATTGGTTAATCCGGTGAATGACATACATGCCACAAGTAATTATTCGTTTATTATTTGGATATTCAAGTACTAATATGGTTGCGATTTTCTTGTTATGCAAATAGCCCTCCACGCCGTATTGTCGGGAAGCCAGGCTTTGGGTAGACAGAAGGCGATGGGTGCTACAGGATCTGCTATTATCTCGATTGCTAGAAGTGGTGTGGTCGAATACAAGGTAAGATAAAACTACAAATCAATATGTGGTTTGAAGAGGGTTGAGTTTGTGCTACCGTACATTTCACAGGCCTACTTGATTCGCATCCTGTACCGTACATTAGCACGTGCGACCAACATTGCAATACCATGGTCATCTCTACGTGCAGCCTATACCTCATTACATTATAACACTCTTTCTGACACATACTTGCAGACATAAATTCATTTCATTTGTTTGTCTCTCTCCTTAGATATTGTTAAGTGGTTTACGCAATAGACAAGTAACTGCAATAACATTAGAAGCAGAAACAAAGAATTCCGACAGAAGAAAGATTATCGCTGACATTATTGACGGCTACGATGGCAATGGCTTGGTGAGTTGCTGTGACGTAATCAGATCCCGCCCAATGGAAGGCCTCAATTTTGTTACATTAGTTTAAAGCATTTATGGTCAGAGAATTAAGAATCCACTCCCTTACAACAACAACCCCCCCCCCCACCCCCTCCACACACTCAGCTTTTTTGTCATATTACAGTACGTTACTATGATATACTTTCCCCCTCAGTATATATTGTATCGGCATTATTTTGTGAATAATGAAGATAGACATTATATGTGGCTCTTTTGTCCAAAATCCTTGCAGGCGATTGGTACATATACAAAACCAAAGCCAAAAGAAATCCAGATGCTCTTACGAGGTGAAGTATTTGTGAACGTTGCCACATCAGAATATATCATATCAGAACTACGTGGCCGAATTACTCAGTTGCCGTACAACCAATATGTTAACCGAGAAGCAGGTATGTACAATTTTGAGGCTTTAACAAAAGAAATGTATTTATTTTAAGTATCTTGATGTAAATTTGTCAGCAACTAATGTCTTGTACATGAGATATTGTGCTGTTTGTTAGATAAGGCTTGGTTTTAAACTTTAAGCAATTCGGTTGCCAGTTTATAAATGTGTGACATCATAGTTACGTTTGCTCTTCTTTGTTTTTTCTTTGTGTGAGTAGAGCTTCCCATTCAACTATCGGGCGCTTCGTTTAGTCCACCTATAGCGACATCTGCTGCTGGGCATGCGTGGATGGGCTTTGACGAAGACTGTCGTCTACATTATGAAATAGCAGTGAGTGGACTTCAAAACGAAGAACACCATGCGTATGCACAGATGGGTTACTACAATGCAGGAAGCGCACAAGTTAGCAGAATTTTGGATGCATTTCGTGGAAATTTGGTAATTTTCAGATTTTTCTATTTCTTTATTCAAATTTCAGATCGGGGGTTTGAGAGAGGAATTGAAGTGGTGGGAAAAGTGTACTCAGGTCCTGAATGGTCAAACTGACCATGAAGTGGAGGGAGAATGCCAATTGGTTCAACCGTCCAGGGCTAGTGCGGGGAAGGGGTTGGCTTATGGTTTATTCTCATTAACCCTCAAATCTTATCATCTTTCGGAATAAGACACCTGTATTTTCAAACAATAAGTCTTCAAGCCCACTGATTTACCTATCCGTTCATCTTGAATTTATCGTTCTTTTAGGCGTTTGGCATCATAGACGATATTGAAGAGAGCTTCATGGAGAGGATGAATGAAGGCCAAGCGTTTATACAGATCAGTACAAAATCACACGTGTCTGGGGAGATTCGTGGACAGGTATGTATTAAACGTCATGAAAGAAAGATGCCTCATTTTCTAATAAACATTCCATAAGATTGTGTGAAGTTTGCAAAATATTTTGCACGTTCGTTTCGTTTGCTCTGAAACTTGTTAAAATTAATTTTGGCCCACTGACCTCGATTGAAGTATGATATTTGGAAAGCAACAGCCGTAAAATATAGAGTATTGGCTATTGTTTCATACGAACTACAGTATATTCTTGTTTGTTTCCACGTAGCGTCATGGACTTGTTTATCATGCACATTTTATAAACACAAACACGTAACTTAAGAACGAACAATTTCCTTGTCAGCGGAAGTCCCTTAGTGTTACTATTGGGTGACGTTACTAATGTGTAACCTATTCATCGCAGTTTGAGATGGTATGTAGAGGCATGTGGTTCTGAAGATACCTTAAATATTGCCCTACATTTCTGGATGGCCTTATTTGTGATTCAAAACGGATCAGTGTCACACCTTAAGTGATGCAGCAATTGGAGAAACGTGGAACCTAATTGTTTGGTGCTATAGTTTGCATTCCCGCCCAGATAGATCACACGTGCTCAATTATCTTCAAAGCGTTCACCCAGTTACATCAATGTGACAGTAATTTCAAGAGACCAAGCGCGACAGTTGTTCATCTACGGAGTCTTTGATGCCATTTATATGGCTATAGAATCTCCCATGTCGTAATTTGAATAATGTACCAGACACAAACATACATATATGTACAAATTGTTGTATCTTATTATTTGTGCTAAATACTACGTAATCCTAATTGTATAACTGACTTCACCAGGTGTGAACTTTCCATTATCAAGTATATATTTGCACTTCTAATTGTTACACGGATCACAAAACGAAGGAAACAAGAGCCTTTTATTATATAGCGCCATTAATTTTTAAATTGTGCCAAACATGTCAATTTATGCAATGTCAGGTAGTACATTGCAGTACATTGCAGTAAATTGTAACATTATAACTCTATGACAAATATATTGATGTATTTCTAAACCCATAGAGTATGATAGTGTGGGTCCTTTGAGGTTTCCATACTACCATGGCACCTCTTACATTTAACATTGTTTACATTCTGTTTGCAACTACACCAGTTGTTTCCGTCAGTGTCTATTATATTATTTGCAATTCTCTCGGGGGAAACAGTTAAATTTAGCAAAGCAGTAGTATTGCGTACAGCTGTGAGGGCCTCAACATAGCTCTGATAACTTGGCTATCACTTACGTTCAAACGACAATCATGAAACCATGTGTAACGCAGATCGTATGTAGACATATAGATAACTCAAAGATACATTGATGGCCTGTATGGGATGTAGAGGAATCTAGTTCAGGCTATGGTGAGGCTTCTTCGCGAGTTCCTGCTTGCATGAGGATCTAAAATACATACATACATACATACATACAATTCAGTATGATATGTATGTAAGGTAGCTCTGTGTCACTTTAACCAAGCCATGAACTGTTGACAACCCCTAACCCTAACCCTAACCCTAACTAAGAGAATTGTGAGGTTGTTGCTATTAAGCGAGCGTTGCACATATTAGAGCAATACAGAACATTTCGCGTAGTGCAAGTGTAGTGCAAATATTTAAATTGTCTTTCGCAAACTTTGGAGATTTCGTTTATTGTGCTATTCATATAGACTAAAGATAGATTATCACTTCAGATAATATCATGCATCCTCTAGAAGGTGACTGTGTTCAACAACTTGTGGCTGTTAATTTATCACCAAAATGCAACTATAAGGCTATTAAATCTTGCTGACATTTGAACCCCAATATCAACAGATCTCTCGATCATGTTACGATTGTACAAGCCATCCATCAGCACAGGGAACTCAAAGCGATAACAGGATAATAATTATTTCATCTGAATATTTGTAAACGTGTTAAAATGACTGATTCCCTATATAATCTCAAGCATACAGACATTTACCCAGAGAACGAAAGAGCCAAATAACTGACAATTAAATTGAAGAAGGATGTTAATGCCATCATCTTGATTCATATCACCTGTTTTGTCATCGTCACTCAATTAATGACGTCAACATTGCGAGCGAGTTCCGCATAACATTCCACTTGCGGCATCTTTGTCTGAACACTCCAGTCTACAAGATAAATTAGTAGCCTACTCATTACAGCCAGTAAAATGTTTACAGAACAATAAGAAATCTACGTCCTCTCTTGATTAATTAAACTGGTGACATTACTACTAAAGCAATGATGTCTTAAAACAAAAGATCTGTATAGGTCTATACCATTGATGTTATTATAACAACATGAAGTTCCCTCATTGAGTACGACTTGACAAGTGAGATGCAGGTTGTATATACAAGCACATAAAACTGTACTGAGTACAAGCATACTGTATAGGCCTATATGTACTTAACTTATATAAGTCTGCCAATAAGTTCTATACTAATGAGGAAGAACATTGACTCGTATTTGCATTACAGGTAGTATTCTCCTCAACCTGCCAGCAGACGTCAGAAGTAAGCACAAACTTGGAAGATGCATGTTACTTCGACAGACTTTATTGGTCATCTGGTGCAACTTGGAAGCCAGCCTATGACCCTATATGTACCACTTGTCGCTGTGAGGTAAATTATTTATAGTTTCTTCGCAATGTTATTCATTTCTTTCCTAAAACAATAATGCAACCCGGTAACATTAATCAATTCGCTTTGAATGTGTTGATTGTATCAGAAAGGGTCTTAGAAGTGTAAAGTCAGACCGTTATCACTGGAAGTTATATTCTTGTGACGACGTAAATGAATGACTTCATATCAGTGACCAATCAGACGTTGATACTTGTATATTGAAATTGTAAGAAAATTCAAGCAATTTTCTCGTCTTGAAATAATAACTTTGAGGTATGAGTATAATATCTGTTTAGAGAACCTTTTTGTTCATTGTGGTCCACCCGCACCATGATTTCTTTTGTCTGTATATGATACAAGCAATCCTATCTATATATGCGCTCCTCAGCTTTTGTCCTTTCTAGATGTCATGCAGTTTTTGTTGTCTCTTGAAACGCTTCACCTTAACCTACTTCCTTTAACCTCCTTCCCTTAGCCCCTTCCTTAGCCCCTTTCCCAACCCCTAAATCCCACTGGAACCTTTAGAATCTGTTACTAGTATGTTCGTAACATGACATGTGATTGACAATTTTTACGAATGTTGGTAAATAGGTCAAGCTTTTCTATAAATCCGATCACAATGTATTGCTGAGTTGTCATAAGGTCAAAGGGTCATTTTAAATTGGTGATAATCGTGATCAAGCGGACATCTCATGAGTAATAAAATGATAATTCGTGACAAACTGGTCCTTTTCTAATTTTTCAATGGGATAGATTTTGTTTGCAAACGTCCATGATACGTGTTACCTCTGAAATGTAGGTTATGTTTTATGTGATCGTTCAGAGGGAAACGATGTATTTATGAAATCAAGTTTAAATGTCAGCCCTTAAAAATAACAGCTGAATGATATACATTGCATGGAATTTAAGAAATGTACAGATGGGTCATGGTTATTCAAATGTACAGATGGGTCATGGTTATTCAAATGTACAGATTCGTCATGGTTTTTCAAATGTACAGATGGGTCATGGTTTTTCAAATGTACAGATGGGTCATGGTTATTCAAATTTACAGATGGTTCATGTTTATTCAAATGTTTCTGTGGATTACTTCTTTAGTGTACCATCTTGCTTTCCAATACAAATTTCTAGGTCGGAAGGGATGGCCAGGCTAGGTCAGTACATGGTAATGGCCAGGCTAGGTCAGTATATGACAATGGTCAGGCTAGGTCAGTACATGGTAATGGCCAGGCTAGGTCAGTACGTGGTAATGGCCAGGCTATAAGTCAGTAAGAATGGATACATTTTCGTGTCAAAATGTTTTCCAATTAAGACCTGCCTGTATTCCATGTAGCAGACCTTATATGAACATAACGGACTTTATCTGTTAATCACATATAAAGATGACAGAAGCTAACAAACTGTGATAGATTTATTTTCTTCAGTTTTTGCCATTTCACTTTATAGTCGAAAACCTGCATAGTCGAAGTAAACCTGCTCAAAGCATGTCGTCTTAAGTCACAGAAAACTCGTATTTAATAACAATAGCTATGTCTAATGTTGACAGTATTTACGGGCTATATGTATCTGACTAACATAAGTACGTCTTTCCACGTGACATCAGGTGCTCAGACAAGTTTCTTCTATAGTACAGTGTTTATATAATGAATCGTATTTCTAACTCATTTGATGGGGCATGTACTATACAAACCTCAGGACTGGACCCAACTATGGGCCTTATGGTTCAAGATCACTCTTTGCTCACAAATATCCACACTTTGTTTGGTAATCGTAACAATGTGATTGGTCCTGGTAAGAGGATAATTAAACCGTTACTAGAGATAATCATTGACAAGTTAATAATACAAATTAACTTTTTCTCTCTACTTTTTAGAAAGGAACTATCATTTGTGATCCAATCATATGTCCAGCTCTCGACTGCGACAACCCTATATCTGAACCAGGCAAATGCTGCGCCACGTGTCCAGAAGAAGGAAGTAAGTAAAATTACAGATTATCCTCGGAATTTAACAAACGGCTGTTACAGTTATATATACTTACTATGATATTAGTTATCTAAAAGCAATTTAAATCAAATTCATTTAAAATGACTTTACTTTGTAAACTATAAACCAACATGATAGTCCTGTTTTATACCTTGCTGAAAGCAAAATGAATCATTGTCGTCATGATGCCGTGTGTCTGTCTAGGTGTCTGTCTAGGTGTCTGTCTAGGTGTCTGTCTAGGTGTCTGTCTAGGTGTCTGTTTAGGTGGCAGTATGTTGTAAAAATATTTCACAGTGTATAAACAATGTCATGTAACTCTCATTCATTACTAACGATTTGGGATAGTTGGTGGCAGATATGATTTGCTAGCTCAAAATTGGTAAATGAAAATTTCCATTTTCTCATGCATCTAATCGTCTATATTTCACCTAGGTAAACTGTTCTTTCCGGATATTGAAACATTGTAGAATAAAAGTTCTATAAAATCCAGACCAGTGAATTAATTGATTGACGCCCACAAGGATGTGCTACAAATTAGAGCTGAAACTCACTGATTGTTTTCTGGTTCTCACTTAATTCTTGGACAAATTTGATTCACTTACTCAAGATAAGTCAGATATGTGGAATTTTGAACAAATTATATGTCTAGAATCACAAAGCCAACTGGCTTTCTGGTTTCTCTAAGCGATTTTCAAAGATATGCACACCGGGGTGCTTCATATATGTGTAACAACCAATATTTATTCATAGCAAAATGAGAGTTATAGAAAACGAATAAATCATAGGACTGAAATGCACTTATAAACATTTTAAAAGTCATCTGCATTGGCCCAAATGTTTAGCATGCTAAAAGAATCCAAAAGTACATTGCTAACAGAATTTCCAGACATTGGAATGTGTTCATATTGGGGAATTGAATGTCTCAGTGAGGAAATATACCTAAAAGGTATCGTAATATACTTGTTAAAGTTGGAGCATTAGTGACCATCCGTTGACTTTCTAGCATATATGAGGCCAGTAATGGTGACATTTGAATACATTATGTTGTTGTCTTAAACGATACTTTGCTCGCCATACGTTATCCCGTCTGTACTGCCCTCTGGATGGATAAATCTTTATGATTTGTTTTTTCCTTCGTTTTCTTATAGGTTCTACAGAAGGTCAAGGTAAGCTACAAACAAACTACACATTACTATAAATTTTGCAACTAAATTTAATTTTTATACTTAATTTTTCTTAAATTATTAGTTGTCGTAGTTAGTAATCTCGTAGAAAGACGTTTGCCAACATTATTGGGATATCTGATCATATATATATCCTTTTTTATCCCTGAATGTGTAAAGTATTTGTAAATTTCATCGCTTCATGGTCCATAATACCGATTATTTTGTTATGATAAGTCATATGTTGGTCTCCTTTCTCATTCTAGGATGTTTTTCCGTTGGTGATGGCACTTTCCACAGTGTCGGCTCCACATGGCATCCGTATTTCCCTGATGTGGGTGGTCATGTGCGGTGCATTCTTTGTACTTGCGAGGTAAGTGTCTGGTTTATACACCGAACTACACTGAAACTGGAACATAATTGATACGTGATGCGGTAATGTTAACGGTTCATGTAGGGTGGGGGGGGGGGAGGGGATTGGAAAGGAGGGGCCCACGAAATATCATACACAGGAAAAAGCAAAACTTTTGTTCATGACAAATCAAAGTTGGCATATCCACATTTGTTAAGGACAAATTATATTCGTTCCTCTGAGTACATCAATGTCTCTTTTTCCTTTTATAGGTCGGTGGAATACAAAATTGTCCCAGAGTAGCGTGTCCTCAAACAAACTGTGAAAATCCAGTCCGTTTGAATCCAGGAGACTGTTGTCTTGCGTGTCCAGGTACGTTTAATGTTCATCACCTTTGACCCTGATAAACATCAATTGCATGTACAATGAAAGCAGACAGCTCTGAATGAATGAATATCCTGTTAACACAGGCTGACTGTGTACACTGATGTCATGTTCTTCCTGCACACAGCCATTACAAACATGCAGTGGCGGCGGAACCGGGGGGGCTTGGGGGGCTGAGCCCCCCAATGAAAAAGTTGAGGGGGCAAATGCATGATAAGCCCCCCCCCCC
>JAIPMN010000351.1:0-28205 GCA_020650975.1 Apostichopus californicus
TTAAGACTGGGAAATGCATACGTATAGTAGAGTGTGGGCACTGTCAATTTCTCAGTATTTCATTTACAGGTGTTTCTTGGTCAATCCGATGACCTGATGAGCAATAAAATATACGGATGTGTAAAACAAAACAAAAGATTATGAGGGGGCAGAAAGTCAGTTCAGTATATATGGTTAATCCATAGTAACCGAATATATATGCTAGTATTTAATCAACTTTCTACAAAGAAATTTGAAAAAAAATGATTGAGTGGTCATGAATTGTAATCAGCCGTGGGCTGATGGAAACTCGATACAGATTGTCAGGAAAGTATTAAGTGGCTATAGAGAGATCATGTAACTTTGTTACCACACCTAAAACTATATACCTGAAGAACAACTGGACTTCCGATAGACTGAATGAAACAATTTCGGGATGCTCGTCATGGGGGAGGAGGAAAAAATTATTGTTTTCTGAATCTTCTCTGAAGTAAAACTCTTTTTGAAATGGAATGAGGAGGGTTTCAACTTCCTGCAGCCGTGGTTTATAACTTTCATGCATTAATTAAGACTGTAGAAATTCATTATCTGAGAACAAAACGTGACGCAGACCTCGATCAGTATTGGAGGGAGCATAACTTGAAAATGCCTATAGCAGGGATGAGCCTGGGGTAAAAAAAAAATCATGGAACTTTGCAAAACTTGCGGTATAGGCTCCAGTTTGCGTTTGCTACAGTGTGTTAGGATAATAGTTTTTGTCCCTGAGGTAGAAAAGAAATCACAGATATTCCGCGAATTTGCGTAAAAATCTCATGCCCTGCTATAGAGAATGACAGACAAACTACTCTACACAAATGGGTCACAAATTAATAATTACGATGATACAGCACATGACATACAGTAGTTGGGTGTGAATTCGTCTGGTATCAGCCCCTGCACCATGGGTTTTTGTATAATTCAGTACTTACATGGGAAGCATATAATATTCAGGTGACACAAAACAACCATTGATGGACTATAACTTTGATCAGGAATATTCTGCTGTGTCAGGCGAACAAAACTATGTATATCATTTGTAAATGCTATACTTCAACAATTTTATTTAGTGTCTCTATAAAAGACTGTCTGAAACTGGCTATTGCCACCAAAGTCCGTTGGATTATGTATAAATTTTGTCAAATATAGCCTCCAGGGCAAGTGTTTTTTTTTTTCAAAAGCTTTAATTTCTTGTCTAGAATTAGTGCTGTTGTTTTCTTCCTCAAAGATGACACTTTTGGAACTTGTGTGTTATTAGCTCTAAACTACTAATGGTTTCAAGGTTCGATGAAAACTGCAATTTATAAGATAGCATCTTCCTTGCAGAGTCCCCAATCAACTGACAATCCCTTAAGTACAAAACCCTTTAATCCTCACTTCCATGGTGCACTTAGTTCATTTCTACCCCTGTAGGCTGGCCATCCATCTCCCTCCCCAATCCCAAATTCGACCAACTCCCCACTCCCCCAGGTACGTCGAGAGCCAGGCGCCCCCTTCCCCCCTCCCTCCCTTGAAGTCTTCAATTCTCAGTAAGAATACGATGAGAATGAGTATAAATTTATTATTTATCACATACAATCTCTTTTCTGTTTAATGGAACCCTGGGCTGTCCTCCCGTTTCCCTCTCATGAGACCTACCTTCCCTTCCTTTCTCTACCCCATCCTGATCCCTCCCCATAACATCCATTAATTTTGCTTTCTTATAATACTAGATTTTCTATTGTTGCAAATATTACCTTTGAATATTTTACTGAATCTTATCAGATTGAGACAAAACTACTAACTTAAAACAATAAGATAAACAATAAAACAAAGAAAAAACAAACAAGAACATAAATAAGGAAGAATTAAATTATACTAGAAATGGATAAATTAAGACAATAGCACATTTCACTATTTAAATACAATGTTGGATGTTCATTTAATCTCATGGTGTTACTTTTCATTTTAAACAAGGTTTATCCTGGAAACATGAAACTAAGATATTGTCACGTACACTCTGTAGGACAATCTGACAACATGTGAGTTTTTCTCTGGCTACCTCGTGACCTTTTTGGCCGCAGAGAGACTCGTAGTCTCCACTGGATCTTATACAGCACCCTGGGAAATATCCTTACACATACACACATATATATATAATTCCCACACAAAGTGCCCTGGCTATTCCACTGCCAAATCCAAAACTAATTTGGAGATCCTTTTTCCCTAAACCGCTCGTTTCTTTTCCCTTTTCTTAATATTCTACTTGTGAACACTGAAAACACAAACTTGCCACTTCACACACATGAACACTTGGCTGGGTAGTTACGGAATTGCGTAAATGTTGCCATAGCAACATTGCATAATCACCTTTTCAGGGGGCTTCACGAAGATAAATGAGTCATGCAGCTGGATGCGAGATTATGGTCAGGACAGCGAGTTGTGCGCGTGTATATATACAAAGAAAAATGAGTATAGCAATAGTCCGTCTATTGTGAGATGCCAAGGCATATGTCCTGCTTTAAAGTAACAAATTTATTAACAGAGATTGCAAAATGGGGGCACTACGGGTACTGAATCAAGCGAGAAACATGTGGACAATGCTCCCGATACCTCGGCAACTTCTCCAGTGATGTAGGAGAGAGGATGCTGCTATAAAACTCAAGCATATGCTTTACTTTTAGCTGAACATCATACAGAAACTTGCTGCAGATACTGTATAGTAAAGTACTGTAACTGCTCTGAAAGTTATAGAGTGGTATATTATAGCTCTGTGGTCCTTCATTCTATGAACAAAATTAGCCTAGTTGAGGCAGACTATCTCTACTAGGTCAATGCAGTCAATTTACTTATTTATTAATGGCTTTATATGTTAACATGCTACAAACACGGTGTAACCAACTGGGTGTAACATACATAGAATGTGTGGTCTCAATCTGTGCAAACATGGTGTAACATACACCTCTATATGTGGCCTCAATCTGTGCAAACATGGTGTAACATACACCTCTATATGTGGCCTCAATCTGTGCAAACATGGTTTAACATACATCATATATGTGGCCTCAACCTCTGAAAACATGGTGTAACATACATCTCTATGTGTGGCTTAAATCTGAGCAAACATGGTGTAACATACACCTCTATATGTGGCCTCAATCTGTGCAAACATGGTGTAACATACATCTCTATATGTGGCCTCAACCTCTGAAAACATGGTGTAACATACACCTCTATACTGTATGTGGCCTCAATCTGTGCAAACATGGTGTAACATACACCTCTATATGTGGCCTCAATCTGTGCAAACATGGTGTAACATACATCTCTATATGTGGCCTCAACCTCTGAAAACATGGTGTAACATACATCTCTATATGTGGCCTCAATCTTCCAAAAAATTCCAACAAATTCACTTTTCTGTTTTCATTCATCTCCTTTTTAATATAAGCAAATTAAATCAATAAAGTTAGATGATCCATTGAAGCTCAAAATTTCAGCAAAATCATGTGATTATAAGCCACCTGTAGTTCCAGACCGGACTTAACATTGAACATCCATAATCTAGTATAAGCACCCACAATGCACCAATGAAGGAAGGATATTAGCTATAATATCTGCATGATCTGCATCTATAAATGCTTAGAAAAATGACCTTTAACTGCCTGTTGACACTTTGACCATCAAATGAAATCATTGACCATTACTGGGATACCTAGCATATTTTGGTGCTACACATAATACTGATAATATCTAGCAATTTTTGGGGAGCATTATTACTTAAGACACTACAGATGGGGTAACAGTTTGTTTTTGCTTTGAACTAAGGGCACCAGCAACCTAAATTGATCAAAACCTGTTATAGCTTTATATGATTAAAGAGTCTTTTCATAGAATACAATAGCTTGTCATGTTATTGTACTTATGGCAGTTAATGACTGTGTGGAAGATCATGGAATCAGCTAACATCAAATGATATCTGGCTATTACTTCCATGCTTTATGCACCACATATCTACCAGACAGGATTTCTGCACAATTAATACATCCGAGAATGTCATTTACTCTAAAAAAGGGTCTGAATTGTGAGAAAACGGTGCCAGTTTTCTTGTTGTATTCGCCACTGATCACAAAAACCCATTGTCCTGATCAGAACATTGTCTCTATACAAGACAGTAAGTATAGCAACAGGTGCAGAGCCCTCCTATATCATTAGTATGCTGATATTATAGCCAAGTCAATTTAAGATTAACAACTATTGTGTACTGAGCTTTCTACTTTATTTCTCTTTTGTTGTTCAGTTTACAATGAATGCAAAGGGTATGAATCATTGAAATGAGTCTTTCAATTATGTTGCCCTTTCTTAATAGGTATACACCTTCATAATGAATCATGCTGGGGAGATCGCTATAAACTGACATTCTAAGAGTGTGTTCTCGACGTCATGAATTATTCTTACATGAAGTATATTATTTCGTGCAACATTCACTGACACACTTCACAAGATATTGATCTTCAGAAATTAAGGTGGGTGTAACTGGGACTTCAAAAAGCTACAAATGTGTCCGCACTTTTCATTTTCAGCACATGTAATCAACAAAGAGGACATCCCTTCCCCTTAATCTTCTCCCTAAATCCTCTCCCTAAATCCTCTCCCTAAATCCTCTCCCCTGCCCGGGCTGATGTCTTCATTACATCTTTCTAGCCTAAGCCTGTTCCCCTGGCCATCTATTGATACTATACTCCAGCGAGTGCATCCAGAGAGGGTGTCAACGAGAGTACCTCGGCCCCCTATAGGTTCACCTACAAGGTGTACTCAACAGCAGTTTCCTCCAAAGGTCTCTTACTAGGGTACAACCTTCAGAGTACAGAGTACTTTGGCCTAAAGACATGTACATACAGAAAGTACATCCAAAAAATGTCAACATCAACTAATCACATATCTCTAAAGAGTGTCATCCACAGGGGAGGGAGGAGGGGGGAGGTCTCTTTCTAGGGTACAACCTTCAGAGTACAGAGTACTATGGCCTGAAGACATGTACATACAGAAAGTACATCCAAAAAATGTCAACATCAACTCATTACATATCTCTAAAGAGTGTCATCCACAGGGGAGGGAGGAGGAGGGGAGGTCTCTTTCTAGGGTACAACCTTCAGAGTACAGAGTACCTTGGCCTAAAGACATGTACATACAGAAAGTACATCCAAAAAATGTCAACATCAACTCATTACGTATCTCCACAGGGGAGGGGAGGGGACGGGGGTCTCTCTTAGAAATACTCATATAGATAACCAATCATGATGCCCTGTGTATACGTGTACAGATCTGTTATAAACAGAAGTACCTATGGCTTTAAGGTGAGCCCTTACAGGGTGTAGCCAGCTAACAGACAAGGCTTGATATTGTGTATGCACATAGTATTATCTGTTGGATATAAATCTGTGAATCTAACCAATGCTTCCTTGACGTTTACAGCCATCTGCTTAACTAAAGATCAAGCATTCAATCTATTCGGAAAAGTTATTCAATCTTCTATTATCCTTCATTTTTTTTGTAGTATTAAAATGTATAAAAATTCCTGTGTAAAAACCTTGCAATCATGTAGTATTGACATTTAACAATTTACAAAAGACAAATCTTGCATGATACATTTGTTTTCTTCTTTATTAATCTCCCTAAAATCAATTCCATTTTGACACACATTCATAACGTTAATACCATGGCAACACACGCTGCTTTCAGCATTCCTGTAATTTTCCTTCATCATTCTTCATCTTCCTCACATCACATGCTATACACACCTGTGCTACTACTATACACAGCAAAAAGTCTATATACTTCAAAACCCAGAAAAATACAGCCCCACCAAGAAAGAGAGAGAGAGAGAGAAAAAAAAAGGGCATTCATAAAAAGAGCAGCTTTTTAATGCATGTCGCAGCAACGTAGCATTGGTTCATCCATTCATTACTTTCCACATTATTTTTTTTTTTTCCTTTCCTCTTTACAGACAGTTGCGTTCATGAAAAACCTCCCCAGCATAGAGAGTCAGTCACTGACGTGTGTATCACACACAACTATTGACAAAAAATCAGTGAATGGGAATACCTCATCAATTGTTTTGGAGTAGGCAGTTGCTTGGGAAACGTAGTAGGGTGAATTAAGATACTGAGCAGGAGTAGTAATAGTACGTAGTTATATATGTTGTATGCAGTAGATACGCTCGGCAAGGTAGTTTATACGGAGTGGTTCTATAATAAACATACTCTGATGTAACTCGCTCTACGGGGTCTTTGATTGGTGAGATGTGAGAGCAAGCAGAAGTGGGTGTGTGATTTAAGGTACTTTCTTTTCTGGATCTGTTCGTCTTCGTTCTACGACACACGAGTGTAATTCTTCTTACGTGTGCAAGCATTATTAAACCTACCAGGTTTGAACTTGTAAAAAAAAAAAAAAAAACAGTATTTTTTTTTTTTTTTCCTATTTTCTTTTTTCTATCTCTATCTCGTTTCTTCGTCCTCTCTCTATCTGAGCTCTACTCGGCGGCCTGAGAGTAGTACGTGGTAACGTCACGACTGGTGTCTGTCAAGAGTCTATTGCTTACCGCCTGCCAACCGCCCACGCATTTTCCAGATAAAATTTTATGAAAATGCAAGGCTTTGGATTACTGTGTTTATTCTGAATGTGTGAGTAAAAGAGAAAAAAAACAGAATGCAAGAAAGGGAGGCTTGATAGCACAAAAGGATTGCATGGCAGAGCTGTTTGACTAAATCTGTGGCCATCGGAGGAATTGTGAATGATACCATGGAGCTTCTCGTTGAAAGGGAAATCAAGAAAAAAACATGATCAAAAGATATTTTAAATGGAGGTCTATTTTTTTTTTTTTTTTTTTTTTTTTTTAACTTCTTATGTAAGGAATATATCGTAGGTCATTTTGAAGATGTGCATCGGTATAAAAAGGCACTGCGAGGAAACGTGCGCCATCCCTCCATCGTGACACGCCATGCAGGACTGACACACACTAGAGTTGTGCAGCTCGCATATTACCCAGATAGCTAGCTGACCTATTCTCAAGGATGTATTTCATCTGCCATGGCTTTTTCAATTCAATTGTTGCGGTTCTTGCTATTATTATTATTATTATTTCTTTGTTTTTTTTCTCTTTTGGTTTTGTTTTTCTTGTGATTTCTGATCGACGCCTCCTGGTCGTTTGTTCGTTCATTGTTCGGCATTTCTAATGAGAAGAATCATGTTGTTCAATTTTTACCATTGGATGTATGTGCAACAATCACCCACACTGAGGTATGTAACACAATGTAATACCACCTGTTATTTTCTTATCCAGCTGTTTGACAATCTCGCATATAAAAGTAAGACGTTTTAAACACTCGCATAGCTAGACCGAGACCCAACCCTATTTTTTTTTTATCATTACCCAAAGCACATATATATACTTTTATTTATACATCCTTCTTTTTTTTTTCTTCATTTGAGAATTTCTTCGATTTAAATTTAGAATGTCCGAGTAAAAACAATCGCAAGATTTAAGTGAGTCCTTTAGCGATCATCAGCATTGGATTATATTTTAGGTGGGGAAAGCTAACCGTTCGCCTCGTAAACAATATGGTTGCCATTCTATACTCATGTAGAATCATGCATCGAAAAATGCGGCAATAACATGTTCCCTTCTTTCCTCTTCTACATTTTTCCTCGCCATCTGCGACTGCTAGCTTCCACTTTGCTTCATCCATGTGTCTTCTTAAATTCAACTGGCGATATTTGCCAATCAGAGTCACTGTTCATCAGACCTCTCTTGTTTAGTTTCTTATATTCATGCTCATAGCATTAAACAGAATGAAATCTTAGAAAAAACTTTCCACCAACTCTGTTTGCAATTCAAAATAGATGAAGACCTAGCCTATAGGCCTACAACACTATATACAGGAGATGGGGATCTAGGCCCTAGTTCACTCTGCATACAAGAATCGGGTCGGAAGCAGTTAATAGCCGGACTCATTTTCGTAGCAAACTGACTTACTGCACCGGTTTGGATATCGATAAAATATTTCTTACGACTTAAATATGCATCGAAGATTTATATCACTAACTGGGGGTTTATAGACAGATATAAGATATAGGCCAGGAATCCAATCTGTGATGTAGGTTTACCTGTGGCCCCGTTTACCTGGCAAACATTTCTATGATTGAGAATCCTGCTACTAAATAACAACACAGTGTCATCGTCTTTACGTTTCAATCAGATGAATTTTCCAACAAGAGTCCACGATACTTTTGGGGTTTTTGCCCTAATTTTCGAAAAAACGTACAGCTTCTTGTTGCAACCTGTTTTACACGTTGTCACAGCAAGGGGAACTAACTTTTATTGCTGCCACAATCATTTTTTTCCCTTCTTCTTTGGTCAGGCCTTCCAGTGGCCAGCTAGATGGGTCATTGGCTAAAGCTGTGACCAATAATACTTTTCAGATTGGATCGAACAACATTTACTTAATTTTAGCAAATGTATAGTGCTGCTTTAAGTTCCTAAATGTCCATTATTTATATAAATTACTTGCAGCTATGTTGAAAATGCATCCTTGTTGAAACAATATCCAGAATGATTTATACACACAAGAAATATACTCTGATAAACTCTAAAACCTGTAAAAAACCAGGGTTTGAAGGAAAAATATCTTCTAATTCTGCTAAAGGAAGGTTAATAACTTTAAAGAATGCACAAACATGGTTTATGAACCTCAAACAATCCATCATTCCTCATCTATATATTGACTGAACCAAAGAACAGTTCGTACAAACCCCTCCCGCCCTCCCATCGCTTTTAATGACATTTAAGAATTTCCAACGCTTTCGTCGTGGTCTTTTAGACCGCATAAACTATTTTATTGACTCGCAGTACTACCATTTTAACGTACATATATACTGTGTATTTATTATCCTATACTACCAACAACTAACAATACATCCAACTTATCCTAGACAGATCTACGCAGATCTGTACATAAACCAACCTCATTTTTGGACAGTTTAATTCTCAATGAGATGCAGTGTAGTTTAATTCTCTTTATGTTTACAGTATATTAAACATACTACTTATATTGTGAGATACTTCACACAATTACTATGTGAAGCTTTGTTCTGTTTTTGTTTTTATACTGGCGGCTTTTCTCTCTAGTAGTTTTTGCTGGCTCAGTAAAACCGTTTGTCTCGTATGCTTATTTATTTAACATACGATGCCAAAAGAGTTATGAAGGCTACCAGCGCAGGCTGGCTTTGAGCTCCAGGGATCGTGCACTCACATTATAAGTTCAGAGCTCCTCACAATCACTGGTATGTCAACTTCCTCACAAAACCAACCCTTACAGTACCTTTTAGCAAACCCTTCACCGAAATGGATCTAGAAGCATTAACTGTTTAACACCTGTTTACAAAGACAGTGACTTTGCGTTCCTCTATTGATCAAAACAAAAGTTTCATTTTGACAGACCTTATTATTATTTTGGACAAATGAACATACTTTACTGACTTATACACCATTCCCTTCCACTATAAATATATTTTGTCACCCAAGCCCCTTTTTTATATCGCAGTATAAATTTCAACTAAAAGGGCACATCCCTCCTTCTTCCTTTATTATCATGAAACTCCAATATAAAGTCGAGATAGTCGACTACCTTCTTTTGTATTTATAACAAAGATGAACAAAGTCTACAGATACTAAAAGTTGTTTGTATCCTAGAGTGATGTATCCCATTTAACATATACTAAAAGTTGTTTGTATCCTAGAGTGGTGTATCCCATTTAACAGATACTAAAAATTTGTTTGTATCCTAGAGTGGTGTATACCATTTATCTACACTAATTGAATGTCTTTTCTACATTATTTAACTCATAAACACACACAGAAATATGGTCTTGTAAATGGTACATCAGTGTAAATGCAGCAGGTACCATGTTACTGTTAAGTCATTACCCTCTTATCACACCTTGATAGTATTTCACAGACTCGTTTCAATATGACAGAGACACTTTCAAGGTATATTGGAATGAAAAACAATAAGTACAAGAATTTAGGATTATAAGCCTTTTCCAAACCAACCAATTGTTTTACTTGTTAATTGATTAATTGATTGATTGATTTATTTCATTTTTAATGCAGCTGAAGTTTCCATGGAAGTTTCCTTTTCCATTGACAAATACATTTTTTCTTAGTTTCATTTCAGTTCAAGACTAGTTTTCATCTGTTTGAATAAAACCTCATACATCTGTCTCTAATCCATCCACAAAAATTGGATGAAATTAATTATTTTGTATGCAAAATATCAAAAGTATTTTGATTAGCATTTATTAGAACTTATCAAGTTAAATGTATAACAGTTGACAAAAAGTCAATTTTGAGAAAATAATTGGGAGACAAGTTCAAAATCTTACACAATTTTACAAAAAAACTAAAATCTTGAAAGTAAATGTATGGCAAAAACAGCCACAAACACAATATGTATATGTGTAAAATATCAAATTTAAGCTACAATCCACAATCCTCAAACCACAAAAGTCAAAAAGTCTTAACAAAAATTGTCGGATTTCTTAAACATGAATGATACTACTGGAATCAACAATTTTCATATGAGCCCAAGAAGGCGGGAAATGTTGGATTATTTGTCGAAATAATCATAATAATATTTATTTTAAGTTCCAACTCATTTCAGAGTTAACAAAGTTCAACAAAATTCTCACTGTAAGATGAGTTGTACACTGCTTAAGTTTGCTTTGTCAAATATGACAAAGCAACACTTATCAGCTGTAAAGGTAAGATAGATATATAATAGAAAACAGACTAATACATTGCTTGGAAAATTCCCACAACCTTTAAAACAAGAATTTGGATTCAGCTTCAAGAATCAAGCTATCAAGCTCACACACAAGAGAGAGAGAATATCAAACAGGAATCTTTTTGTTTATCAAGCGCAAAAATTTTGAAAAACAAATGCAAAATTAAGTTAATTTTATGACTTTATGCAAGAAATAGTATTTGACTGTATTCTAAGCTTTTGTACTGGTTACAAAAACTGACACAGGTTCATTTTTGGGGTTTTTTTGGCAACGTCTTTTGTGGAAGATTTGATTCCATGGGTGTGTTTTTGTGAGTTTCATCTTGCCGATACTGCATAAGACTACAGTCCTTGGAATGTATCAACAACCTCCGCAAACTTTTAATTCATAGCTAAAATAGAACAAATACTGTACCACACATGTCTACAGTAAATCAACAAAAATAAAACATTCTATAGCCAAAACCATTGTGCAAAGTTACTAACCAGAAGTCAGCTACAAATGATTTACATTCCTACAGAATGTCAAATTGTTGTTGGCTAAATGTTCAATGCCTTTTTTTTTGGCTGTCCTATCCAGGAAATTACTCTTCTAACTAAATGAGTGGATTTTACATTCTACTTTTCAATTAAACTTGTCTTTCTATAGGCCATTGTTTTTTGGGCATTATCATATTTAATG
This sequence comes from Apostichopus californicus, assembly GCA_020650975.1. Taxonomy (NCBI): domain Eukaryota; kingdom Metazoa; phylum Echinodermata; class Holothuroidea; order Aspidochirotida; family Stichopodidae; genus Apostichopus; species Apostichopus californicus. The sequence continues at coordinate 11,521 of JAIPMN010000351.1, forward strand.
TAAACAACAAATTGATTGCACATAATACAGGGTAATTCTTCTTTTTACCTAATATACCTGAAGTAAACAACAACAAAAAATGAAAAATGTAAAAATCGATGAGTTTTGCATTGCGTCAAATAGAAATCATAATCATGTGTTTGAGTATTAAGTATGCAGAATAAACAATTACATAAACTGTTGGGTGTGTTTGTGCTCAAAGAGGTAGATAGTTTAATGGAGCCAGCTCACTTATATATAACATTCATGGTTTCATTAAGCTACGTTAGACACTAGATACTAGTCCATGTTCACCACACTGGGAGGTCCTACTATATGCTTTGTTCTTATCGAAGAAATTGTTGCAACTGTAATGAAAACTGAAAATGGGAAAAACCCAGGAAAAGAAGTTTAACATCATTTTGTGTATGATCATGGACAAAAAACTTATCAATAGAAATGCCTTTTATCAGATTTTCTTATAATTAAAATCATTGACGCAAACAGGAAAATGTAAAAAAAAAAATTTATGTCACATCATTGGAAAAAGGGGATTAAAACCCCAGTTATCTTTCTAAAAGTTCAGGTCACTCGCATTCATTTGAAAAGTCACTAGAAAATGTATGAATACCAATTATATTTGGTAAATTTTGCACTAAAAATAACAGCAAACACAAACAGAATTTTTGTTTACAACTCCAGTTTGAACAATGCCAGCAGGAACATATAGATTGACCAATGGACCGCATACTCTGGGAATGCCTTACATGAAATAAGGATCATATTTCTGTCTCTGTATTAAAACATTTATCATAATTTTTTTTTTAATATACATGTTCTTGTATTTCATTAAAACACTTAATGCATGTAAGATAGAATAAACCAATAAAAACAGAAAGAATATACAGTATATGTAAGGTATAGAAAAGAAATTCATTTGATTGAGATAAAATTTAAGGCATTACCCTAAACAAAAAATACAATCAAACAATATCTTAGTTAAAAAATAAAGCACTATTCAAAAATAGTCTGCTAACAATAATTTTTTATTGTTTTTCTCTTTTCTCTTTTTTTGATATAAAATCTCTAAACTGCATTCAGTAAACTCGACTTTATTTCTCTAGAAAATTAAAACCCTGTAAACAATATTTCAAAATTAAGACCCTGTAAACAACATTTCCAACCAGATCCCTCCCGCTCTAATGTGATGCAGTATTTAACTTTCACTTAATCTGTTTATTTAATGAATATGTCTTTATCGTCATTGACAAAAATAGAAAATTTGACTACCGTTGGAAGTATTTCAATTATTCTGAACAAGATCGGCGGTACTTATTGGACGAAGAAAACAGAACACCTCGGCCAGTACCAATGGCACCTATATACATACATGGAATGATATTTGGTTGGGTACACAGATCACCACTGGGGGGTTACTATAACCAGTGAAAGAATAACAAGCATAATAGTTAATTAGAAACACTCTTGGGAAGGTCTGTTTTTACCTACAGTCATCTGATTTTATTTTATTTTACTTCATTTTTTAAAGTCCAAAACTACAACTATGATTCGGCCCCTGTGTCTTTGATAGAAGAACTGAAATTAAACTATATTCTATGAAGATATAGATATAAAAATTGAATTAAATTGTTATCAATATTATGATTTTTCTTCTATTTATTTTTTTGTGGGAAATCTTCAGTTAAAACTATCAAACAGCCCAAAGTATTGGTAGTTTGAAACTTGTTTACCAAATACAATTGAACAGCTAAAGACGATGGCCAATACAAGGTTTGAGCTTTTTAGGTCAGTTGTGTAATACTGTGGTTTTTGGTAAACGGAGAGCATTTAGAATTCCTGGTCTCAAGATGAACATATTGTTTTGTAGCTAAGGAAAAAAATTCTGTTTTTTTGTTGTTATTTTGGTATTTCTCTGTGATAATTCTCTGGCACTTCCTATAATGACCACCTTGGAGTCAGAAGATGTGATTTTTACTCCAGGATATACATTTTCAAAATGTTAACATCGTGTGGTTATTTCTTGGTTGGTGTTACTTCAATAATATCAAATATGCAAATGATTACCATTTATAAATTAAATTTGCTTGCTATGGATATTCTAATTGGAGGTTTTTTCTTTTCTTTTCTTTTATTATTATTATTATTATTATTATTATTATTATTAGTTTCTTCTTTGCTGATAATAATTCTTATTATTATTATATTTCAGATTTTTTTAATTTAAGAATGAGATTTAAGATAGGAATATATTTATCATGCATACATCTAATTACTCCCCTAATTATGCAAACACCTAATGCACACACCCAATTACTTCCCTAACTATTTTGTGGTATTATCAGTACTCCTCCTTATGAGATAAACAGTGCACAATACACTGTTGTCCAATAGTCAGTATGTCCAAAACATTTGAGTACCACAACATTTAGTGTCGGAGAAAGAAGCTGAAGAAAAATATAATTTGCAGAAGTCATTAACGAGCCTTGGGATGGCCTAACGGTGGGTATGAAATTTAAAAATAGTACAATCAGTTTCAAGTAATTATCCCTACTAAAAGATACAGAGAGACACGAGTGATAATGATATTGATAAACAAAAAGAGGGATCAGGGTGTTTGAAGAATTGGAAGATTGCAAAGTCATCTAATTATGTTTTGAAACATTATTCTTCAAGTTTGGTGGTCCCTTATTAAATATATATAAACAATATTGTGCGACACCATGGTTTCTGATTGTGTTTTGACATGTAAGGACAATGGAAGACATTTTAGCATTTGGGGTTGGGGTGGAGTGGGGGTTTTGGGTGGAGTGGGAGGTTGGGGTGGAGTGGGGAGAGATTTGGGCGAAACCAACCTTCAGTGTGCTGACTTTTAACTTAGAAGTGAATAATCACATGGAGATTATAACATAACCATCCTCCATCCCAGACTGTCATTGCAATCTCTTGTTCTATATCTCTATTATCGCAGTTTTCCGCCCCCTCCCCAGTTTTCCACCCCCTAGTTTTCCGCCCCCCCCTTCCTTGTTTTTTATCTGCCATAGGAAACTTATTTGCTTTGGCTTCCAGCATGTTCTTCATACACAAAAAAGTGTGATTGAATGTGATAACCTGGAATCATAAACTTCCATTAAATATTGAAAAATTACTGAAACTTAACATGCTTAAACTTGTAAACCTGAGAGTAATGAGAGTTATCCTGGAATCTTAACCGTGGGTGAACCAGGATAGTTCAGAGTTCACTCACATATAATTCTCAAACATTCTACTACTAGTTATAATTCTAGTATTACTCTACTGGTAATTAAATTACTAAATTATTAAAACAGTGGATGGAGAAATTGAATGAAAGAGTAACAGCCGTTAATGCTTGGCAGGTTTTCTCGTATTCTGGTCTTCAAAGATCTTTATAATTTTAATATAATTTAAAAGTGCTTTTTGGGTTCCATTAAAAATACTTTTACTTTAATATAATAAGGAGACACACCAACCCATACATCACTAATGATTTCTTAACATGTAAGGCTGAAGACATGATCAAATATAAAGATGGCGTCTGATCAAGCTACCATGTGCTTACATGTTTTTATGATGTTTTTCTTTATTTTCTACCCAATGTTTTATTTCCTAGAATAGAGAAATCTACAAATGCTGAATCTTAAGTATTGAAGTTGATTACATGACCTAATGATGGCCTGTATTTCAGGGTCCTAACCTTTATCTTTTTCACCTCGAAAATACAAAACAAAAGCAAAAACAAAAGTAGGTTTCATATCCTAGTAGCATTATGCAAATTACATGTTAAGACAATGACAGAGAACCAGATATGACTTTTAAAACTAGAATATCTGCCAAACGAAACAAAATTCTTCTTAGCTGTTTGGGAGAAATTCTTCTTCACAATGATCTCTACCATATATTTGGTTAAGATAGGGTTTTGTGTCCTCTTCAATATACATAGAGTACTTAACAATGTAATTTTTTCCCTTTAAAAATTATCATAATTACAGTAAATTAAAATGCCAAAATATCTGGTAAAATGGTTATGAGGAAAGGTCAAAGTTTAAATCTTGGCATAGTGACTGTAGGTGAACCAAGATAATTCCGAGAACTGCAATACAAAAAAATCAATGCTCGACTTGAGTAAGAAATTGCAGATATAATAACACTGTTATAGAATAAAAAGGTTACCTCAGAAGAAGAAGAGGAAGATGATGAAAAGTAGAATTTCTTGTTTGTTTCTCTGTAAAAGTTGAATATTTACAGTAATATTAAAATCCTTCGATTGGTAAACCCGATTACGAGACAGGTTAGGGTAACAATTATCCTGGAATCCTAACTGTGGGCGAACGAATCGGGATTAATTCGGGGAACTCAAAAGATAAATATCAATACTCAACTATAGTAAGATATGAAAGATATAGTATTACTATTACAGCTTAAAAGTTTACTGCAGAAGAACAGAACCAGTATTTCATGTTTACAAAGAAATTCAGAATTGAATTACATATATCAAGGAAGAAATTGAATCAAAGAAAATTCCACCCAAAAAATGGTGTTCCAGTGACTGTTTTTCTCCTATCTTCTGGTTTCGGTCATTTGTATTTTTTAATGTCAAATCATTTTACCACTCTCCAATGGGTTCCACTAAAATGGTTTTAACATTAATATTTAATATACAAGTAAAGTCTAATTAATGTCATTTTTCTCAGTAAAATTAATTAATTACAGTAAATGGAATGATAAAATTGGTAAACTCGGTAATGAGAAAAGGTGAAAATTATCCTGGAAACCTAACTGTGCGCGAGCGGATCAGGATTAATTCAGAGAACTCACATATCAAAATTCAACTCAACTATAGTAAGAAATGAAAGATATTATATTTCTATTACAGTTTAAACGTTACTACATAAGAGGAACAGAACCACTCTGTTTTGTTTACAAAGAAATTCAGAATTGAATCACATATATATCCATGAATAGAACAAAGGAAAACAAAACATTTCTCCTATATTCTGGCTTAGGTTCTTTTTTTTAATGTCAATATCAATTTACCAATGTCTTTTGGGTTCCACTAAAAAAAAACTGGGAAAGTCAAATTTAATATACATAAAGTCTTAACAATGTCATTTTTCTCAGTAAAAGTTGAACAATAACGGTAAAGGAAAATGCTTTAACAGGTCAACCTAATTATGAGAAAAGTTGGAAATTATCCTGGAATACTAAATGTGGGCGTATCGGGATAATTCGGAGAACTCAAATATAAAATACAATAATCAAATAGTAACAAATAACAGATATCTATTACACTATAAAGTTTCCTGAAGATGATGAACAGCCTTTCTTGTTTTCAAAGAAATTAATATTTCATTTGCAAAAATTTAATGAAAAAGAAAAGCTATTGTGGTGACTGGTTTTCTCTTTGCCATCTGGTTTTAGGCTTCCTTAGGGTCAAAATAAAAGTTTTCTTTTATTGTTTTGTGTTCTTGGAGTGGGGGGTTAGAGGGAATTGAAAATAATGGTTGCAATTGTTATATTAACTATACATAAAGAAGTAACACTTAATTGTTTTGTTAAAGTTCAACAAATTTAGTGCCTTTGACAAAAGTAATGATCATCTTCAAGAGATGAATATTTAGAGACATTAGAGAAATTAAACATTGTAAACCTCATTTATAACATAATTTAGAACTAAATATAAAAGAATGTGTAAGTGCCATATTATAATAAAATATAAAAAAAATTATACTGTACTGTATAATTGTGTAATGGTGTATGTTTGTATATATATACAAACATACATTACACAGTATACATTACAGTATGACATTCTCTATATGTACCACCTTTATTACAGTAAACATACAATACTTTCACATATACTACACACTAAACAATATGGTAAATGTGCAGATACTACCACATATATGCTACCTTAAAACACTATTTACACCTTAACATTACATATAATACAGTGTTTATGTCAGTACAATGTTACACAACATACATTGACACGAATATCAGTCATCAGCAGATAGTGCAGTATACACCATCTGAGGTATCATCAAAATAACTTGTGTACCTGCCTACAGTTTTTCATCACATCTGCACTAGATTTGCTTACATTTAACCATCTTTTTACACTATAAGATGTACATCTCCCCTATAACACTATGTAAACAATATATAACAACATATTACTTTACATAGATTAGACAAGACTAGCCAAGATTATACACTAATATTCCCTTCAGTATGAAGTACTTTATACTATACACAATACACTGCTTTGTTCATACAGATTCTATAATACACTATCTTTACATGAATAGATCTACCTTTTCTATCCTATGTTGTCTTCTATTATAAACTATAATATTCTGTACATGAATACATCTACATGTCCTATCCTATGTTCTGTCTTCTATAATACACTATACTATTCTGTACATGAATACATCTACATGTCCTATCCTATGTTCTGTCTTCTATAATACACTATACTATTCTGTACATGAATACATCTACATGTCTTATCCTATGTTCTGTCTTCTATAATACACTATACTATTCTGTACATGAATACATCTACATGTCCTATCCTATGTTCTGTCTTCTATAATACACTATACTATTCTGTACATGAATACATCTACATGTCTTATCCTATGTTCTGTCTTCTATAATACACTATACTATTCTGTACATGAATACATCTACATGTCCTATCCTATGTTCTGTCTTCTATAATACACTATACTATTCTGTACATGAATACATCACATGTCCTATCCTATGTTCTGTCTTCTATAATACACAGTTATACTATTCTGTACATGAATACATCTACATGTCCTATCCTATGTTCTGTCTTCTATAATACACTATACTATTCTGTACATGAATACATCTACATGTCCTATCCTATGTTCTGTCTTCTATAATACACTATACTATTATGTAATACATCTACATGTCCTATTCTATGTTCTGTCTTCTATAACACACTATACTAATTTGTACATGAATACATCACATGTCCTATCCTATGTTCTGTCTTCTATAATACACTATACTATTATGTACATGAATACATCTACATGTCCTACTGTATCCTATGTTCTCTTCTATAATACACTATACTGTTCTGTACATGAATACATCTACATGTCCTATCCTATATTCTGTTTTCTATAACACACTATACTATTCTGTACATAAATACATCTACAAACTTAAATTTTCTTCATAAGAAGTCATTTGTTTTGTAATTATTGGTAGATACAGTATACTAATACTTAATTATTCATTAAGAATTAATTAAAATTTACTTGAAATATCAGCTCCTTTATGTTGAAATCATTACCAATGTCTGAACCCATGGGATATACAAACTAAAAATAACATCTTTTATCTAATATTTTGTCCTCAGTCATCTACACAATTAGGGATATAAAGCAAATGATAACTAAAATGCAAAAATTACATAACTTACAAACAAAACAAAACTGACTCATAATACAATGATTAGGTACCTTCCCTTCTATTATTGATCTCGATAGCTAATAACAGAACAAAAGTAAAATATTGACAATATTCTGAAAAGAAAGAGGTATTATGAATGTGAAGACATAAAGGGATGTCATCTCTTATGTTATATAATACATACCAATTACACACTAAGAACTGTATATTGGTATGCGTGGCTATAAAATGTTATAAACCAATAAGTTGTTATGAAACAAAGCAGAACGGAACTTTCTTTTTCATTTCTTTCAAACGTCCACAAACTCAAAGAAACTCTTCTTCAGGTCATAATATATTGATACATTCCTGTGATGTATAGTTTTTATTTCATTTTTCCATCCATATTGATTTCCTCCTTTCATTGAAAGTAAAAAAATATGTAAATTCCTTAAAAAAATATTATGAAAATTATGTAGAGAGATTTGCATACATCAATGAGACACTGATAAAGTATGTAATTTGCACTCTACGTGAGTGTTTAATTAATAGTCAAAAAATAATGCTTTACTGTTGAATAATCTCTCTATCTGTCTTTGTACGTTTGGAAGGTAAGACAAGTAACATGAAGATTGTTTATTTGATAACATTAAAATTAGAAGTCTTCACATGCAAAGAAATAATGTCCAACTTCTTCAACTAAACACTTTATTTTCAAGTGACGTTTTAATTACAACATTCTTCTTGAACAATTGTTGAAAAGATTTCTTTTTCTAAAGTCTATAGAGTAAATGATCTAAACCTATTCACAGAAAACAACATATATCAATTGCTGTCATAACTGCATCACTCGCCTTTGAAGAAAGTTTACAAGTCTGAGGAATAATGTGTGTATCTCTCTTCAAACAAACACTACATTTCCGTTGATGTTATAATTTTATAACTTTTTCGAAAAAAAATATTTGAACATTTCACATTATTATATTGATTTAATAATTAAATCACTCTTTCTGAACAATTGTTAAAGATTTCTATACTTTAAGTATTCTGAAATAATAAATGTATCTTAACTTATTTACATGAACACTATATTACAAGTGATGTAAGAATTCTGTCCCTCTCCCTGAACAACTGCCCAATTTTTTTCCCTCCTTCTTTTCTGCTCCTAAATTTGTTATTAAATCATACAATTTTGCTTGATTACAGATTTACTTGCAAAATACAGAATTTTTTTAAATCCAGACAAGACTTCATTGTATGATTCTTAAAGTATATCAATTTCCTACCAATCATATTTAGACAATGCATTACAAACCTATCACAACAATTCTATATACATTCCAGTTTTAGGCAGAAATATGTAACGAGTGGATTGCATCAAACAAATTCTAAAATGCTAGATAAATGAAATTGTTTTGTCTATAAAGTGAAATGCTGTACAAAGTGCACTTTACAGGAGCATTGTCTAATGGATTTCACTATATTTGAATTGCCCATTAAAATTAATTTTTAAATGGTTGAATTATAAGATACTCTACCAATTAAAAATTAGTAGAATATTACATTAATTGAGACAATTAAATCAAGTCAAGTTCACTTTCAAGAAGGAAATAAGAACTTCTTAAACACTTGACTTGGATACTACTCTGCCAATACTACTTACTAATATGTCTCATTTTCATTGGACAGGTATTCTCATGTTTTTGTTAAAGAAAGAAATTATTGCACTAAATATTTTCAAAACGTACCAACAAATTCTTAAAGAATTGTTACAATTTTATAAAATTGTGCCAAGTTGGTTAATAAATTTCTTTGATTTTAAGTTCAAGGAGGCTCGTACTTGTATGAATATTCTACTTACAAACGTTGAAATATTAGTATTAGGACACAATAAACCTACTTAAAAATTACATAAATTCAGCAAATATGACAAAATTATTTCAGTTTTGGAGAGAGAGGATCTGATGCCTATATTGTTTTAATATTATTAAAAAAAAAAATAATGTACTAAACTTATAACATTCTGCCATTTAAAACTGCTTGGCATAGACACTTTCTGTATAGTTGGTTTGTGATATTCAGCACAGTAGGTATTACATTGTTACAAATATCTTATCTTCATATTATAACAATCTTCATAAAATAGCTGCAGATATTTCATCTCAAACTGATTTTTTATAAATATAGTAAAAAATACTTCATGGCACATTTTTTGTGACATTGAACATAATGTTGTAGAATCCTGAAATCTAACCTTTTTTCCTTTTTAATAAGGTAAATGCCAACATTTCACTTTGTTGTATACTTCTTGTTGTTACTTTCAAAAGAGATATGTTAACATGAAAGAGATATATGTTAACATAAGATTCAAGTAAAGCTATCATTTTTCCAGACCAAAAAAAATAAATATCCTTTTATGATTAAAAAAAAAAGGTAAAAATAGCTTTGAAAAATATAAGCATAAAGAGAGGAAAGTGGTTTTATTCAATGAGACATTGGACTCTCACTTGGACAAATGTACTAAATTAAGATATATTTTATAATATCAAGCAAAATAATAACAGTTTTCCATCCTCTATGTACAGTCATTTCTTTCTCATGCTTTTGCTTGCCTCACTGTCCGATCTTCGTAACGATTAAGATTACGGATTTAAGGATACAGAAAATCAAAAGAGAGAAAGAAGCAAAGAATTTAGCTATATTAATTACTCGTTTACAATCTTCCTCGTTGTCTCTAAATTTACAAATGTTTAGGTTTGATACTGAGTTGAAGTGGTTTCTTGGCGTGCTGATTGTTACAAAAAGAAAACAAATTAGAATGTAAAGCAAACTATCATCAGCAGTTAAGATGAGCATTTTCATACTTTACATTTTATCTATGAGTCTTTTCGTGGTAGGACACCAGTGGTTAGAGGTGCAGAAGTAGAATCAAACAACACATGAGATGCAAATATGATTTTGTTGACAGGAATAAACTGCATTTTACCATCCTGCACGTTTATTTTCATAAAAACAATGCATTTTAAGTATCTTCCTAAAATTAAAACAAAAAGGGCCAAACGATTTTTGTTGACAGTATTATAAGAAAGAGTCTATTTTTCATCACTTCTTTCAAGAACTGAGTGTTTATTCACTGTAAGCACGCTTATATTTGTGAAGATACTTTAAGAAAAATATATCTAATGGATTTTACTTTCGGTACATATGTGTATAGCTAGGAAAATTGTCAGATGGGGTTGGATTCAGTGATAGTAAGGGAGAGGAGTTATGGATAAATAGTAGTACCAGTGCTGCTGCATCAGGTTACTACACTACTTTGCAAACTTACTGTACATTGTGATTCAAAGCTATTCAATATTTCTGTTTGAAAATTTCCTGTTTAAACACGTAAACCCTGACAATGCCTTGAATTATGAGCTCAAAATGCTCCAGTCATCTTAAGTAACTTTTTTTCTCTACACACTTTGTGCAAATACCAAGTTTGTAACATTTCAATTGTTACAGCATACAAGGCCATAGTATATGATTAATACAATTAGTGTATATGATTATACTGAGGCCTATAACTGTTGCATATTAAATACTAAGGTTGTCTCGATATTGAATTAGTTTGTGACCTTTCAGCAAGCAACATTCCTTTTCAGAGACCTAAGACAGGGCTAAAATATTACCCTTCGTTTGGAAACTTGGTAATGCTTGTAGTACTAAGTAATAATAATAATAACAATAATAATAATAATAAAAATTTATTTTATAAAGTGTAAAATCCACAAAAGTGCTCTAAAACGCTATGTAACAGTAAATAAAAAAGTGCACCATTTCCTTGGAAGAATCAGCTGTCGTCCCAGATGTTTCATTTTGTACTCCCATATACCAAAGAAGATGGTTATTTCAAACCACACGACAAAACAAAGAACCACACGCCAATAATAAACGATAGGGGTGCTTGGAATTAAGAAATAGAGACCAAAACAGGCTCTATGCATTCACGAGTGTTGTTTTTCTTGCTTTCTTATTTTTTATTTACTTCTTTTTTTTTATCTCAACAAGTGACACGTTTTCCCAGGGCTTTTGGTTGCTTTTAAGTCAATTTCCGACTATGAACATATCAGAAACTGAAGTTAATTTTGAAAGGTAACCTTTGCTGCCCAAAAAGAGAAAAATGGAGAAAGAAAAAAAAAAACCTGTAAAGGTCAAAAGCTATGGCAAGCAATTAAAGCATCTTGCCAATGGTATACTTGCAACCATTACGATCTGTCTGATGATAACAGCTTATGAATATTTAAAAATCTTTGGCACGGTGTGCTTATCTTACCGAGAGAACCCGAGCCCTGTAAAAAGCTGTTCAGATGCCATGATGGTAGGAAGTTGAAGAAAGAAAGAAAAAACAAAACAAAAAACAAAAAAACATTGGGGGGAAAAAATGACTCCTATAAATTAACTTTCCCAAGCTGTTGAAACAGCTACAAATGAATTGGCTCAATCCCTTTCCTTAAAGGGGTTCATCAAAAATCTTGACATAGAAAAAAAAAAAAAAAATGCTATTCTCATCTAACAGAGGTAAGGCATGTCATCCCGGATATCTTCTCCCAGTGAATAATTTATTATATGGAGTGTAGCAATCTTGACCCTGTGTGTTGTTTACCTTAGCTGTATAAATTGGATATACCGATTATAGCTGAACTGGTCCGTACAATCTTAAAATGCCTGAATGGTGCTTGTTCCAACATCTACTACAATTTCTTACTGCTCTACAACCTTCATGTATACATACATATATATATAGAGAGAGAAGTACTTCTGATAAGAAGATGGCTGTTAGTTTACAAACCACCTGTGGAGGACTCGACTGTCCACGACTGTCGGTTAGCTTTGTTTAGTACAGGTATATAAGAGCTTTAACTAGGATTTCCTGTCTCTCTTTGAACCTTATGTAAACTTGATGTGTCCCTTTAACTCCCAATGAGCTTGTTGAACTTTGAAATTTCAGTCAAAAGGTGTCTGCAAGTTGTAGGAGATCCTTTGACATTTACAGCAAGATAGGACTAATGCAGGGTAAGAAAGAGTCCCTGGATGAAACCAGGAGAAGACGGAAAAAAAAAAAAAAACAAGGATCACAAACACAGTTACCTTTTACACTTGAATGCTCCTAAAAATTGAATGTATGCAAATTAATCGTTAATTATCGATGCCTTCTAACTCCGATCTGTTGTTGCCTGGTGTTGTGAGAAACACCCGAAAAAAACAGAGAGATGCCGGCGATCAAAATTCAGTAGTCGTGCACAGTCATTAACAGACTTATCTTAAGTGGTTCAAACTTAGGGCTGGCTGACAAATCATGTTAATGGTAGATAGACAATTTGTCTTTCTTCAAAAGGAAAAGTATGTAGACAAACCGGGATGTACCAGTTGTATATATTACACAGTTGATTCCTCATTGATCTTTTAAACTGTTTTGAAGACAACTTTTCCCGACCCAAAGTTCCTCTCACCTGTATATCAAGAGGTTTGTAAATGTATGTACACAAATACACGCATACAGGAATACACGCATACATCCATACGAGGGAAATCAACAACAGAAATGGGCAGTATTAAACAAACATCTAGGCAAAGAGCTAGGCAACTTTGTCTGCACCAGGGTTTAAGAATGTGATCTCTTGATGATAATAAGCCTATAGTCTTACACAAAATGGTGCAATTTGCTGGGATTCCCCCAATCAGAGAGGATGGAATCAGGAATACACTTCAAGGGTTTACAAATTCCCCAAAAATGCTAAATTTCATGAAAACATGGTTTGTTAAAATGTTGTAATACAGTCCTGCATATATGCCTGTACAGTTTAATAACTTGATAGAAACAGCCCAAAATGACTGAAACATGTACTGTGTGTTTCCTTAGTTGGACTAAGGTATCCAATAATTTATGTGTTCAACATACTGATGCATTGGCCAGAGAGACACAAAAGGTACAATACAACTAAAAAATGTAGATAGATTTAAAAATGTTCCATAGTAATGCCTATACCTATACAGTAGCAACTGGTCAAGAACTATGCACCTCAAACGCACTTACCCCTACCTGCCCATCTCCCATCCCAACCCCTACACCCCAGGGATCCCATATAAAGTGAAACATTTCACTCCCATTGTTTAGTCCATGCAACTCATGAACCTGCTTACCATCTTTGTCTCTCTAAAGAAATAGATCTATACCAGTTTATATGTTCTCTTATCTATTAAACCATTGATGCTGAATATGCTCATAGCAGACAACTCTATGGCACAGGATTAGGGGTTAGAGCGCCTTAGAGGGATTCATGGGCCCAGATGCAATTTCACACAACTGCCCAAAAAAACACAAAAACCATGGGCCCAACAAATGGGGAAACCAAAGGCACTATAAGAATCCAAGAAAAATCTCCTTCAATGAAAGGAGTCTAATCCAAATCTTCATAAATGTAACTAGTGAGGTGCATTTGGCACAACAGGTGGTGAAGATCCATTGAAATGTGTCCTGATGTTTTATCCAAGGTAGGTAGGTAGGATTTTAGCAGAAGACTGTCCCAGCTCTTCAAGTTAAAAAAGAGCTTTAAACAGGTTGGGTGGTAGAATGGGGATAATTAGGGCATTAGACCAGTATGGGCCAGTCACAGGGAGACTACAGGGTAAAATACTAGTGGTCTGGGGCATGGTGGAGCAAGAGTGCAGTTGTCAGGATGAAAACAGGATAGTAAAGAGTGAAGTAAATATAACATTCACTATCAAGTCATGTCTTTTATTCTTACCATGGACCATGACTAAAGGAGGAAGGAGTTTGTGGATAGGATGACTGAAAGGAAGGTATGGTATTCCATGGTAGCCATACAGAGCTTAGTGTAGGGTAACTAGTCAAGTATACACACATAGCTTCAGTGTCAATGGGTAAAGATGAGATATTAATTAGCAACAAAATAGCATGTTTAGGTCAGGTAAAGGAGTCTAGGCTAAGATTCATCCATATAGGTAAACAAAGGTTAGAATGCTTGGAGAGATACTGAAAAGTAAATGCTAGACTAGAATTTGGCTCTATCAATTCCCAGCATCATTTAGACTGCAGCTTTCTTCTTGTTTTTCTCTTTATGATGCTGTGCCAGAGGTGCATGTGGGCAGTTTGAACTTATCTATAGGCTTGTCTGACATAAAGAATACATATATACAAAACATAAAGCAAAAGTATATATAGATTGAAAAACAATGTTGATAAAATATAACTACCATCGTTGGTTACATTCGACTATTGGCATGCAGCTAATACATTCGACTATTGGCATGCAGCTAATACATTTAACTCTTGGCATGCAGCTAATACATTCGACTATTGGCATGCAGCTAATATATTTAACTATTGGCATGCAGCTTAATGGTCCAATAAAGTCTTAGCCAGCTCAAATTTACGTCACAAGTGAGCAGGCCCCTGAATTTCCTAGAAAAGCAACCTGTAATATAATCATGAATTCTGCCCCCCCCCCCCAATAAAAAAAATACCAGTTATTACCATTATAGGAAAACAAGTCATAACGCAGAGTGGCTCTTACGTAAATGGAATAATTGAAGACCCCGACTGTTCGCTAGAAATAAGTTGAATGCAGCCATTAAGCTTCATGGTAAGGTTCACAACTGCCTCCGAATTATTACCAAATTTAGCATTAGCTCTATGATTGACGTCAGATGTAATTGTGATACTGTAGTAGATTTGTAACCTATTTTAGCCTTTAACTGGTTGCAAATAGCTGAGTGCTCCATGGACTAAACTTTTAGTGGTCCAAAGCACAACGAAAGTAATCTTTAAGTGTAACGGAAACCACTGCAAAAATACTAACAAGAAAGTACATAATTAATTAGGTAACTGTGATTTACACTGAAGATTTAAATAAGAACCAAACAAGTGTTTCTAAGACTCAACAGTGCTGTATCCTATACAAATGTTGTTGGTGTTGTTTTTTATGGGTTTTTTTTTATAGCACTTGCCATGTATCTTTAAAGCAGAGTTTTCTGTTGAATGTACTGTTTGGTTAAAACATGGTCAAAGCATATTACTATAGGCCCCTGAAAAAAAGAAAACATCCTTTGTGTCTGGAAGTCCACAATAAAATTGGACTGCGTGAAACGAGGTATGAGATTTGCAATGAAATAAGACAATTACAATCAATATGTGGGACACAAAATCCTTTTGAGTTGGATTAAAAATTTTTGTAGAGCTCTAGATCTTTTACGGTACCACCGACTAAATGGTTGTAAACCACATAGATTAAGGGTAATATTCAATGATCTGATTTGGTTAGAATGACATAAAATTACAAACCACAATTACGGCTTTTGTAATGGGAGTGACCCTGTTTGATCCATAGGCAGAGGGGGCAGGGGAGGGGGTGGGGTGCTACAGCTGGAAATGGCAATAAACTCAGAAAAAATCTTTTGGTTTCATTTAATGTATGTTGCCATTAACCTGCACAAGAACCAAAATAATACCATGTGGGATATGGGAGGGGCTTGCCGGAAAGATGGTGGAAGGGGCTTGCCCATAAGATGGTGGGAGGCGGTTGCCCAAAAGACAAAGAGAAGAAACTGTGTTTCGTTAGAAATCACAAACAGTAACTGTGTGTTATAGAGGAGAATAATGTAGGAGTTTGTCAAGGAGGATATTAATGTGGTGTTGGGATAAGGGATATCGGGCAGAGTTGGAGAGACTTATTTATGTAGTAGACTGTGTTATTGTGACCGAGTCAAATGAGCGGCCAATCTGGAGAATGCATAGATGTAATCGATTCACCAGTATCTACATGTACCCATGTAGCTGGACGGGTGTTTACAACCTTTGTGCATGTTTGTGTTTGACTGGTAATAAGATCAAGCCAATCATAAGTTGGATGAGAATATTAGACAACTTCAGCACAGGCTTGACACATCATACATTAATATCATACCCTGGCAAAAATTTAAAAAAATTTAAGTGATAACAACTAAAGTATAATAATAATAATAATACTTTAATATTTAAGAAAGACCCCTCCCTGCCACCACCCCCTTCCTGCCCCCCCCCGCCTTAAAAAATTCCATTAAAAGTTAAACCTGTATTTCTTACATCCAAGTAAAAATAAGACTTAATTTTAAACCTTCCCAGGTTTAATTGACAAAATGACTACTTTTTTTTCTTGGCCATTTTTTTTTTTTTTTTTTTTGTG